>CAJNOQ010007665.1:0-12033 GCA_905250885.1 Didymodactylos carnosus
TGATGGGAAAGCCAGAAACATTCGATCCATACTACGGTAAGTTTGTTATCTAGTGTTTTCACAAGTGTTGATCTACTCATGCGCAAACTGTTAATAATTTTTAAGGTGTCAAAGATATAAGTGACGATGGTGATATTACAAAGCCAGAAAATATTGATGCATTGCAAGCATATGTATTGAAATGTACAATGAAACTCGGTGTGCATGTTGCAACAGCTGATGGGGTAATAAGTGATTATGTTCACAGACTTTTCTTATGTGATCAAAGCCCTATTATTAGCGGCGGAACCAGGATTTCGTGTTAGGCAGGGCTCAGCCCATCACTTTTCTGGAGTTCGGTCTGAAGTAGTGCTAATAATTAAAACTGAATTCCAGAAAAAGTTTTAAAAAACTATCTGGGCGGGACTAAGAGCTTTCTAGGCAGGGCTCAGCCCAGTCTAGCCCTGTTGGTGGCTCCGCCACTACCCATTATATGCCGACATTTAGAGACTTACCATCGAACGTCTTCGAAGCATTCTGATACCTGATGTCATGATATATAATCTGAATCGAACTCTATCTCTAACAGTTTTAATATGTTATTTTTTAGGGCTTTTCGGTCGAAGGACAGGAGAATATTCAAGAAATTCTTAGTAAACAATTGTATTTATGTCAATTTTTGGGTGCTCTATCAGTTCTTCGTCCAGGTATTACAATACTTTAGAAGGTTACTGGAACTCAAACGTACAATTTCGTTTTTTGTTGCCATTTAGGAGGAAATTTTGTTTGTAAATTATTTGATTTATTCACACCATTCAGTGTTGGTCTTGTCTATTTGATGTATCGCACATTCAACCAAATATCTATACATAAACCAGTATCAAGTCGACCAGCTAATTCCGAGCGGTGATAAAGAAGAACAGGTCTGATGAGGAGGTAAAATAGCTAACATTCTTTCTCCTTTTAAGGTATATTATATGCAAAGGTTTACGCGAAAGTGTACGTGATATTGTTCGAGTGTATATGTATGAAATTAATTCAAAACAGTGTAAACACCGAAATGATACAGAACCAAACGATATACAATCAATTGTACCTTTAGATATTATTAAGTCTAATCATGAGTTCTGTAATTATATAATTGCATCAAATAATACGTAAGTTAACGTTTATTTTTACAGGCTGCCAATGGAAATAGTACTTTTATCAGTCGGAAAACGCTTTGCAATTAATGTCACTTTATCTATTTTATTTTCTTTCTTATCGGCTTTTAACTTGCACCTGTGCATACTATGTGAGCTATATAGAAGAAAGTTATGTTCTTTTTGTTACATTTATCTGTAGACTCGGAGAAAATCAAATCAGAAATCTGAGGAAAATTCGTGCATTTGTTAGCAATCCGTAAGTATTCGTTTTTTCTTAGTCGTTCACACAGACTAGAAAAAAGTTTTTTTTTATAGGAAACTAATTGATACTCGTCAGTCAAATATTCGACAACAGTGTCTCACATTATGGAATGTAAGTATCGTATAAACTGTTTCTTATGACATGAAATGTAATATATGCTCTATCTTTAGATTCCAGATGAACAGAGACCAAAACGGCGACGATTACTTTATAATGATATATACAACGAGTTATTTGGTCGAGTAAGTGATTAACCGAGCACAAATAGACGATATTAATGGTCTTGCTTTCTAGCTGGATCAAGGTATTGAGAATTACATTCTCAATACACCTAATTTATTAAAAAAATGTGTTTTAAATCAAAATCAAATGGCCTCATTGTTCGATTATCGATGCGTATTATCACTAGGTGATCCTGTTCTATTATTGAGTTGTGGAGTAAGTTTCAAAGTTGAATTAAATGAAATAATTTTATTTAATTATTATTTACTTTTACTTTTCCAGCGTAGTCAAGTGTATTCAATCGATCTACGACATAAGAATAAATGCTGGACATTATTAGAAAAAACACCATTCAAAATTGAATTACCACCCTATACATTATTATTAGGAGAAAAAGTTCTCGAAGATTTTCGAGAAGTAAGAATAAGCAAAATGTAAAAACTACACAAATTTGAACTAATGTAATTTTAATTTGTTTAATTAGGGTCGTACACTTCGTCAAAAACCAGCTATTTACATAATAGATGCTTATTTCATCGGCAATGAAAATATCCTGATGAATAATAAAGGTCCAGTCGTGTTTATCGATCGGTATGTGTTCTTAGTAACTCTGTTTTTTGTATATTATCTTCATTTTTACTCTGTTAGATTTCGTTCTATGAAATTATTTGAAAAAACCATAAATAAACCGTCTCGTTATGATCTCGCACCCATACGTGTTAGTGAACAGTTAAGATGTGAACATTTAGACGCAAATATCACAAAGTAGACGAATAAATTATAGAATCAAAAGTAATTGTAATATATGTTTTTCATGTAATGTAGGTTGTGTGAATCAGGTCATTATGATCAAATTGATAGTGAAAAGCTTTGGTATGTTAACGAATCTGTTGTTGAAAATAAACCACGAGTACAAGTTCATGGAATATGGTTTTTCAAGTTTGTTCAGTGTAAGTGGATAATATTTACTGCAGAAAGACATACTTAGCTTAATCCTTGTTTATTTTCATACAGGTCCATGGACGATCTTATGGGGTCGTTCAAAACAGCAGAAATATTTTCATAATCAAAACACGCGTGTATCAGAAAGTGTCGCACCGTCGGATTATTCGCATGTAGCTTCTTTACGGTAAGCACGTCAATCGAATATTCTATTGTCATAGACAGTATATTTTCTTCGTTTAGATCTATGCTTGAAAATAGCTTTTATTGGGATTTTAATACTAATTTTCGAGATGATACTGTGTCAAAATCAAACATGATCTCATTTATTCGAGGAAAAACTGATCAACAACAACGTCCATCACAACAGCAGCAACATAATCATACTTAACTATAATTTGTTTTTATCGTTTCTGCGTTGTTTAAAAGTTAAAAAATGGGGAGCGTTTTAGCTCCACCTTTATTTCATCTGTCAAATACATTATTTTATTTTTTGCCGTTTTTTTTTGTTTTGTTTTATGTTTTGTTCGATAGTTGAGAATGTGCGGTGACAGCAAAACTTTAAAAAACAATTATTTCTTTTTGATCGGTTTCTTTTCTTCTTTATTTACAATGACTACTGTATGTGCGTATTTGTATAAAGAGAACATCATGAACACGTTTTTTTTATTTTTAGGAAAATCTTTCTTTTCCTTGCTTGTTTTTATTTCTGAAAACGACGAATGTTTATGCTTTCTGTCTAGTATCGAAAATGATGTATCAGTTCGATGAAACATATTTGCTATTTTTTTGTTTTTGTGTTTCGGTTTCTTATATGTTCCTAAGAGAGAGAGAGAGAAAGTGAGAAATGGTTTGTTTTGCGACTTCTTGAATTTCAAATAAAAATGGAAAAAAATAAAATTTGGTAACAACTCGTAAATTTCGATTGCTTGAAAAAGAACAGGAGACTTGTATTATAAGACAATGATTAAAATATCGTTAAATCGAGATTAGCTGAAAAATTTTAGAAATGTATAGGTTTTTTTGTTCAATCAATTATGCTCAAATAATCTTGTCTATCTAATTTGGCTGCTCACTTTAATCAAATTGTAAATTGATGAATTAATTGAAACACATATATTTATTGTACACAAGAAAACAAATTTATTTACAATATCGATCTGATTTCATTTCTTCTCGTCTGTCAAGTAGTACTTCATGTAATGTTCCGTCTCCTCTTGCTTTGACTAAATTTTTCGTGTCGCCTTGATTGACGCGCATTCTTTTGTCTTGAAATTTTTGAAATTTTTTCACATAATTTACTTCAACATCTTTCACATTCGTTGGTTGTTCTTCTTCTGGTAATAATTTTCGACGTTTTTCATTAATATGTTCACGTTTGGCACATGAACGAATATTAATAAAATTTTCATCCGCTGCTTTTTCATCTGTCGCTATTAAATCACCTTCATCATTAACACGTATAAATTTATTATTACTAGCTGACAGTGCTAATTGGCCATTTTCAAAGACGGGTTCAAAATATTCAGCCGGTCCTAGAAAACAAAAAAAAAATAATAAAATAAAATGTAACAAAAAACTTAAATGACAAAAATTGCTAGATACATACCAATTGCATCACTACGTCCCACCAGTAAACCATTTTTATTTACTGCAACATATTTTCCAAAACCAGATTTTAATGCAATTTTATTTTCTGTAATACGAATAGCTGTTAATATTTCTCGTTGATCTGGTCCATCACCAAAATCACGTGGTGGTCCGATAGTGAAGAGACCATTGTCTAACGAGTGAACATATGTGTTTTCACCAAATTCAATAGCAATACTTCCTTGTATATCAACAAACTGTTTTGTTCGCCACCAGCCTGCATGCCTAAAATAAAATACAAATTTTAGTTATAATATTCAATATTTTTTTGTCAGTTATTTCTTACTTAACAAAATCTTCATCATCACCTTCATCACTTTCATTTCCACCATGTTTTCGTTTCTTTGATTTATGTTTCTTTTTTTTCAAAACATTGCCTTTTAGTTCAAGTTTTCCACCACGTACAGCATATACATCAGAAGTAGACATCTAAAATATGATCAAATAATTATACATTTATACGACACAGTATTCAACATCATATTACGAGACGTAACTTATTCTTCAATTTGTATGCCAAGGATAGATAGTTTATTTTTATTTAAAATAGTTCATAAAAAGTTCTCCTCTCGTTATACAGACAGATCTTGTTTAACAAACGTATCACTGGTAAAAAATGACCAGACCAGTAAACAAACAAATTACAAATGAAAATGATTATTCTTTGACCGAAACAATGCGACATAAAGGATTTTCTCGACACATTTCTAAATTGACTTTTGGTCCAATTAAATCACGTATATTGTCAATTCCGTACAAAATCATTGTAGGTCTAAAGATATTAGAAAAAGAAAATGAAAAATCGGAAAAATTTGATGATAAACTAATTATTTACCTTTCAAGCGACAAACCCCATGCAATTACTGATACTTCTTCTGGAAAACCCATTGCCAAAAGCATTTCAGGGCGAAAAACACCAGAGTTTCCTACTTCAATCCATTTTTTCAAACCTAAATACAAGAAGAATGTGATTAATTTATAGTATCATACCGCAGCTGTTATGAAAAGAAATTAAAATAGACTTCACGATAGTCACATATGAATAGATTATATATAAAACATCTTCCGGCGACTAAAAATTATTTCTTCCAACATAAACTTAGCTTACCTTCATGATAACTAAATATTTCCATACTAGGCTCTGTGTAAGGATTATATGCTGGTTTAAAACGTAATTTTGTCATTCCTTAAAAGAAATGATAAATACTATTTCAGTGTTCCTTCTATTTCTCTTCTTTGATTACAAACCTAATTTTCTGAAAAATTCGTACAATAAACCAATTAAATCTCCTAATGTTAACTTATAATCCGCCACTAAACCCTCAATCTGATGAAATTCAGCTAAATGTGTTGCATCCAAATTTTCATTTCGAAAGACTTTATCAATTGAAAAATATTTTGCTGGTGTGAATGGTTTCTAGTAGATGAAGAAATGAAATAATAAAAAAAGAAGTATTTCATCTGTATTCAAGATACAGTAAGAAAACAATCGTACGTTTTGTGCAAGTTTATAAAGCATTCGAGCACTGACAGCTGTCGTATGAGTACGTAGAACATTTTTTTGTGCTTCTTCCAATTGCCAATTATATTGATATCTAAATGAAGCAAGAAAAAATGAATAAGAAAATATTCGTTTTACTTGTTAATCTACACTTTGTCTATTTACCCAATTGAACCGAATGCACCAGTTGAATGTACTTGTTTTACTTTTTCTAAATATTCCATCGGTAGATCAACAGATTTAGCTGGATCAGAAAGAAAAAATGTATCATGAGCATCTCTTGCTGGATGCTGTTGTGGCGTGAATAATGCATCAAAATTCCAAAAGCTACTTTCCACATAATTATTTGTTGGCATTTCAGTAAATCTTGATAAAAAAAGTATACAATTGATTTAATTATTTATTTTATGGAAATTGTTTAAATAAGTGAGTATCTACCCCATTTCGAGAAAGATTTGTCGATATTCAGTACGAACTTTGAGTAACGGATGTAAACATCCATAATTTAAATTCATGCCCTGTGCATTAAAATTATACACTTTAAAATTTAGACTTTTCCATGTTCCACTGTGAAAAAGAACAAACAAATAATGGATGAATGAATGACAATTGAAGATAAATATCATACGAACTTCTGTATCATATCAGCTGTTAAGTCTGCTTCACCTTTTGTCACAGTAGTGGTAAAACCGGGTCCCTTTTTTACTATCAAATAATTAATAACACTAAATAAAACAGTAAAATCTATTACTTGTCTGATAATTTGAAGAAACAAAAACACTTACATATCTTCAACTAATTTTCGCTTTTTTAGATCTGAAATTTCCTTTTGATTATCTTTCAATTCCATTGATTGTATACTTTTTAATAATGATTGTACTTCATCGGTTACATCCGTTTTCTAAAATACAAATAGTATTATAATAAATTTAACAATGTGAATTCTATAAACGTACATTTTTCCTAACAATACTTTTATCTAATTTAAACCACTTATTTGACATTGCTTTATTAAATCCAATAGCTGCATTTGGTAATTGCTATATGAAAGGTAGAGAGAGAGAGAATTCAAAACGTTTTAGAATCGTAAGTAACTGACTAACCATTAATGCTTCGTGTTCAATTCCCGTATCTGGTACAGCTTGATATAGCCGATATTCGTAACTTCCATTTTCAATAATAAGCTTTCCTTCATCGGTTGGTGCTACAAATTTTGATGTTTGTTGTTCAACAGTAATAATCTAAAAATCGAACAAAAAACAACAACTAATGAAATAATTCTGTTCGTTATACATACATCTCCTATTGATTGTATACTTCGAATACATCCAATTACTAATTGATGATCGAGATTATTTTTTGTCGCATACGTCCACGTGTTTAACTCATCACTGTACTTCAAATCAGATAAAATATCTTCTTGTAAATCGGAAGATGTTAACGGTTTCTAAATGAATGATGTTGCAAAATGTCTATGCATGGGATAAGTAATTATCAACAAACGGAAACATACTTTTGTCGTATAAGAGCTTTCGCTCATCGTTAATTTTCTTAAAAATAGATCTGAAATAAGTGTTTCGGCCATTTGAATAAAGATGAAAGAAAAAACTCTTCACTCATTATACGAGAGATACAATTGTGTGAAATAAAACAACAAGAATTGTAAAATATGAGTCACTTTACGTCATACTTTAGAATGCTTAAAAGAAAATAATTAAAAATCACAAATAAATGTTTGATTCTCTACAGACGCGAACACACTACCACAACAACAATAGAAACACGTTTTCTCGCTTGATATATCACTTATTAAAAAATGCTGACATCAAGAGTGAGTTGAATGAAATGTAAGACTGATTCTTCAGAATCTTTTAATTAAGATATTGCTATATAGTTCTTCCATTAGTCATTCAATAACTGCTATAATTGTCAATTGACCGATATAAAGCCAACTGGCTCAGTTGATATGATGAATTAGGTCCTTCAGTCAATTTTCTTGGCAGCTTTCAAATTACAGAACTATTTTCGTTCTACTGTCCTTCATTATGACGGATTATGTATGTACTTTTTCATTTCAACTAGTTGTCCAGAAAAATGATTCGTCTACGCATAATACATTTTCTCAGATACATTCTTGATGCAAGACAAGAGACTAAGCAAAAACAGACATAAGAAGTCAAAAAAAATTCTATTTATTACTACTTAATAAGAAAACAAGATCATCTGTTTCATAAGAGGTTATGATAAAAAGTAGGTAAATGCTGAGATATGACTCTTGTGGTAAATGATGAAATAAAAAACTGGCTTTTTCATTTCTCCAGCCAATTTCTACCCTACTCTTCCAACCCTTTTAGTATTAAAATTGTTTTTTCTTAGTATTACCTCCGCTTTCATCATTTTTTTTTATTATAATCTATTCATTTGACATGTCATCATCCAAAGAAAAAAAAATAGTCTGTTTTGTTGAAAACAGAACGATAAATTCAATTCAACGCTATCCGCGTTTGAGAACACCAATCTCAGCTTAAGCCTGCAGAGTGACATCTATTATTGATAGATGGTGGTAAATACGAAAGGGAACAGCGAACAGTAGAAATATGTAAAATATATGAGCACTTTTCACTAGTTAAATAAATAACTCTTTCTCAGTACAAAAATCAGTTGTAGAGTTGAAAAGTAAAACCGCAAGATACTCGAAACGTTCATGTAATCAGTCACTATGACTAGTCTCTTGACTAAAACATTGCGAAGTTGTGCAACCGACTGGGTGTACATAGTTGAACAGTGTACGTCCACGTCTTTCTCAAAACTCATATTATGATAAATAGTTCTTAGCGTAGACGATCGATATTGTTAAAATGAAATATACACAAACAATCATGGCTTCCATCCATGCGAAAAATTTTTTAATTCAAGGGTTCTTGGTTACATCTAGAAAAAAACTACGCTTAACTACGTATAAAATGTTTGTAGATTTTCCTTATTGGTAGTCCAAAAATATAATATAATACAAAAAAAAGTCCAATGTTTGCTTTCCTGTTCGCGGAACAAATATTTGACGAAAAAGAAAAGGTTCTATATGTGTGGCCTACTCGCACCGAGACGAACGTCAAGAGCAGAAAAGAAAAATAACTTGGTATTCTTTAATATATAGAGAAAAGTTGTTTTCTTTTTCTATGAGTAATAATTCTTCAGAATAAACTACGTGTCAAAGCTTCAAATAAAAAGTTTTTTTTTTTTTGTGTATATGAATTAGTTTTAGAAATTTTTGACAATATGTCGGAAAATGAGAATTCATCACAAGGTTGGAAACGATTAGAGCAATGGGTATCGAGAGTTGTAGAATATTCATCACAATATAACGAAACGACATGGAGCGCCAATATGATTATTGGAGAACCAAGAGTTTTTCCTCAACATGGTAAGATCCCATATTTTAAATTAAAAACGAATTATGGCGTAATTACGATTGTAGCTACGGGCGCCATGTCTAGCGAGATGACGATTTTATTACGATATAAAATCCGCGCTATTTTCATAATTATGCGATAATAAATCTACTACGTCCCATTACGTCGTAATCTATAAAAAAATCGAGAATATGGGATACTAAATAAATTATTCATGCGTTCACTTGTCTAATTCAAGTCATTTGTAGGCGATATTCAGGGTGCTTGGGCCCAAGGTGATCGAAGTGCTCATGAATTTATCATTGTTGAATTTGCGAGAAGTGTATATCCAGAACATATCCATATTTATGAAACATATAATCCAGGTGAAAAGTTTCATGCCGTAATAGTGAAGTTTTAAACAAAATTGCTAAATAATATTTTTAGGTGCCGTTGTAAAGGTGTGTGTTCGAAATGGTACGTATAAATCTTCGTTCTTTATAGAAGAGAAAAAATATTTCGAGATAATATTAATTTTTATATGATATTGTCTATATTTTAGGTAATGAAGAAGACGAAGAATGGGAGACAGTGTATGAAACAGCTCAACCACATGTAATAGCTGATGCGCGTATATTTAACATATCCTGCAATAATACTCAAACAAAAATAATTAATCAAATTCGATTAGATCTTAATTGTTCAGCAGCTGGTAGCTGGTGTGAAATTGATTGTGTAAAATTAATTGGTCATTTATGTCATTCTGGTTATTCATTGAAAGAATTAAGTACAGATCTTTCAACATTATTAAATGATGATTATTTTGCTGATTGTACATTTGAAATACAAGGACGAACAATATCTAGCCATCAAAATATTTTATCTGTAAGATGTTATTATTTTGAATTATTGTTTGAAAAATATCCTGTTACAAATAATGAACCAATCAAAATTACTAATTGTTCGTACGATACATTTTATCAAATTCTTCATTTTATTTTTACTGATAAAATTGAACCCGTTTTATCCTATGAAATATGTATTGAACTAAGTAGGTCTATTTATTTTTTTTTTGATAACTAATATTTGAGTTTAAATTTGATTATTTTTAATTTAGTGCGTGTTGCCGATGAGTATTATTTGAGTGCTATTTATAATCACGCATTTACAATACTAAAAAGTATATTAAATAAGAATAATGTACTAAAAATATTTGCATTAACTGGTCTATTTTCATCTGAACAATTGGTATTGGATGATGTTGTACAAATGTGTGTAAGTTTTGTTCAAAAAAATCGAAGTGAAGTTTATTCAGGTGATGATATCAAAAATTTATCAAAAGATATTGTTCTTCAATTAATAAAATTAGTCTTATAAGATTGAAATATATTTTCATTATGTTGTTTTATAAAGTTTTTAATTTTTTACATTAAATAGAGTCTCCAAAAAAAAAATTCAGTATATATCAGTTCGATTTGAAATCAAACTAATATTCTCCAAGTCTACTTTTAGATTTAATTTTATCAATGATCAGATGAGAACATTCGATGATATTGGACATTTTCTCTTTTGATAATTGAAAAATATTTTTCTCTTATTTTATGATTATTCTTTGTAGAAATGAAATTAGCTAACATAATGTTCATTATTATTATTATTAGAGACGTACGACTTTGGTTGCATTCTTACTTTACCTAGAAATTCTTTTTCTTCTTCTTAATTCATTGAGATCTGCACTTTTCCTATGAAGATTATCTTCTTGATATTTTTCGTATTAGATGATTATAGTGTAGGTATGTGAGTGTGTGAGTTTCATAGATTACTATGAACACATATGAAAGTTATGGAACGAAACATACGATCATTCACTTTTAAAATACAGTGTAGATAACTCTTTTTTTTGAATAATGTTTGGAAAAAACACACGACAATTGAACTCGATATGCATATTTGGAAGACAGAAGAAGGATACTTAACTTTGTAATTATCGATGTAGAGTGTTGACAGAACTCTAAAAGAGTGTGATACTGAGCAGCTGTCTTCTTCAGTTTACAATCTTCGAATGTGATGATTCATTCATTTACTAGCAAAATTAAACCACGACTCTGAACAGAACTGATGCAAAGAACAGAACAGTGTATAATATACGGAACGGTATTCGTGTGTAGAGTGATCTAAAACGGTATTGATTTCTCAGTCTTAAAACTTTATTTTTTTATTATGTCGCAGGAGAAATTAAAATGTAGGACAATTTAAAATTTTCCTACAAAAAATTGAAATTTCTTTTGATGTCAGACTGACTAGACACAGAGAAAGAAGGAAACAAAAGTCATCCGCATATAACTAAATATTGTTTCCATCGGTTAAGTCGACTTTTTCTTGTCACGATAAAGCGTTTCTACACTTTACATGATAACCACCATATCGAGTCTTTAAATCCCAACTTTCGAGACAAGTTTTCGATAAACCAGCCGATATATGATGATATAATTTTAATTCATCGAGCCAGTTGAGGAAACGTTCAATTTCAAGCTCGTTAAAGTTGGTGATCTCAACATCGTGTATGATATTAAAAGAAGTCATCCAGTTGTCACGTACAAAAATCTGTACATAGAGAAACAAACGATTTTCTCATGCACTCTGACATACCTGCTGCTGATTTTGGGAATAGTTTTCTGTTACTACATGCATCTCACTGTGAAATAAATAATTTTACATTATAGTTTGGTACAAATGAATATTGATCTTTCACCTAAAAAACAAGTTTATCTTGACCCAATTTATAAACATGTTTTTCTTATACTTCGAGCCATGTCTTGTCTCTTCCATGATGGCCGGCTCGTTCGTGGCTTTCGTCGATTTGGATGTACAGATTTTTGTACGTGACAACTGGATGACTTCTTTTAATATCATACACGATGTTGAGATCACCAACTTTAACGA
>CAJNOQ010007666.1:0-12033 GCA_905250885.1 Didymodactylos carnosus
GTATGTCTACTACAACTCTTTTGTTGTTGTTGTTACAAGCCCTCATGCTTTTTGATGTACCTCCTTTGACACAATGTAACATCTTTTATTATTACTTTCTGTTTGTTGTCAATAAATATAAAAGAAAGAAGAAAGAAGAATAAATAAGGTGAATATCTCAGCAGCGCCCTGTTTTATCATCTCCGCGAACATACTAATACGCATAAAGACCTACAATACACTTTTAGATCGGAACGATTCAGAAGCAACTGAACGATTTGGTGTCATTTGTAGATTCTAAAAGATGCGATAAGAAATCCTAAAAAATTGCTCATAATTAGCCTGTATAGTCGGTTGCCGTTACCCATTACGTCTATGGCATTAGTTTGCACTTTTTACCAAATAGAGAAAATTAATAATATTATTTTTTTGCTAAGAGACTTACTTAAGTAGGTATATCGGAGCCTTGCCTAAACCACAATCATGGAGTAAATTATTGCAATCACTTACGTGCTAATTCTAATTACCTGATATTTCATATTTTTCGCGATGAGAACGTCCATATTTGCCATCTTAGTTTACAGAACCACTTACTTTAGCTTTTCACCGGTGAGAAACACTTAGCAGAATTGTTATAGTTCATCGAGACTCTGTAATTTGATTTAGTTTTATCTGTCGTACAGATGTTCGAAATGGACGTAATATTACCAAATCTATCAGTCTTCTTACCCTTGATAAAGAAATCCAAGTGGGGACAAAGTTTGGCCTTCTTCGTCAAAACAACGCTTACACCTCCCTTCGGTCGGTGTTCGCTAGAGACTATCAACCATGCGTTATGATTAATTCTCTGACATGATGTTTCAACTTCGTAAAGTACCTTCAATCTATATTAGGTTTCTCGAGAGTACCCGAAGAACCCTAGGGGTCTAAAAAAATTTCTGAATTACAGACAATGCTCACGCGTCCATTCGTTCCGCGGTCGCAGCCAGCATGGGTGTTACACTTCCCTGATTCCACATAAAGCTCGAACGCAAGCACCTCTGTGCACCAATGTCAATGACACTCATTAGTGATTCTGTGTATGTACATCCGGCACACTACCACATGACTATTTGTATCTACATCTGTCACACTCGATATGAATGTGATACAATACATGTGCTATGGGCCAAACGTCAGTTCAAATCCACATCAAATCAGACAAAAAATCCAGAAATCTGAAGATCAGCAACGAGACAGAAAGAAGTTCAAAAATCGGAAATTTTCCGCCAAAATCAGAGATTTGGGATCCCTGAATAAGATGAAGAAATACTCGTTTTTGACTTCATGGAATGGTGACAGTACAAAACTTGACTTGCAAATTCTTCAAGGACGATGTGATGTTGCACGTAAGGTGCTATGATTTAAATAGCACTGTAGGGATGTTGAGTGATAACTTAGATGAAGTCTATCAACCACTTAAAAATGAGCTTTATCACAGTGAAACGCATACTTCTAAAAACCAAATCCGTCAGACTCTTGAATAAGTAAAATCTTGTAAGAGAATAAGGCTATTCTCTTGTTCATTAGGTTTATATGAATGTTTGACCAAGTTTGCTGTACTGAAGGACATATCTTGACGGATAGACCATTGACCTCACTTTTTTCTATTTTAACCCACTGAAACGACGACTCTTTCCACTGCTTTGGGTTTCTTTGTATTTTTGCTTTGTTGCCTATCTCATTGTTGGTTATTTAACTTTTCTTATGTGCAGAAAGAAAGATTTGCTCTGTTGCTTTACTAGCAATAATGTTATTCAAGTCTTAGGTCATAATTTTATAACTGTGAATATTTTTATTCGTTATCCTAAATACAGAAAGAAAAAGGCAGAAATGCTTGACTACTTCAAAAATAATTGCCGTATTCAATTTACTGCGATAATAACTTATTTGTGATCATCTTACCCTTTCCGCTAGAATACATACGTGGGGGAATATAAGGATCACTTTTCAAATGATCACTAGAGTTCCATGTTCTTGCTATACCTTGAT
The DNA here is from genome assembly GCA_905250885.1 of Didymodactylos carnosus. Taxonomy (NCBI): domain Eukaryota; kingdom Metazoa; phylum Rotifera; class Eurotatoria; order Philodinida; family Philodinidae; genus Didymodactylos; species Didymodactylos carnosus. The sequence continues at coordinate 2,011 of CAJNOQ010007666.1, forward strand.
GAGGATAATTTATTTTTGATTTAACTTACGAGTGTTCTAGTTTCATGACCATATGTTTCAAAACAACGCTTAGCCCGTTCTAAGAGAGTATAAATTAGCATTTAATTTCACCCGCAGAAGTAAAATTTTGTAATATTTTAATTTTTGTAGAAAAAATTCAGATTTTCTAGTGTGAGACATAATCTTGCAATCGAGTAAATTTGTTACACATCATAGGAATAATTCAATCAAAGAGTATGAATAAGTACCCAGAGTATCCCCATAACCTTAATTTGAGTATTTTCCTGCATTAATCTTTGGGATGATGGACAACAATGTTATGAAAGGTTGCGTTGCTATTATCAACGAAAACTCCCCAATTTGTATTGGTCATTTTATATATTCTATTACTAAGCGCAACACCCACAGTATTTATGTAAACAATAACCATCGAATATTCTATCACAATATCAATTGAATAATAGGTATCCGGAGAAAGGTGAATCGGAACATCATTGATTGCATCAACAAATGCTTCTAAGTTAGCACGCTTTACTTTATCGAAGCTAAGTCTATTTTGGCTAGGAATAAATCTCAAACTATAAAAATCATTGTAACCATCACAAGCTCCTACCATAAAACCGAAGTCTTTTGCAGAATGTGAGTAAGAAACAGTTGCACTGATTTTGTAACGATCCAAATTAACCGGTTCAAAAATAACATTCGAAATATCCATAACTGAAGTGCTGACTAAATTATACGAGTGAGTATCACACGTTGTACATAGTACGGTTCCCCACTGACTGTGTTTTACTAACGGAAAATGCTTTTGCTCCATATAAGATCGAATGGAGTTGGGCAATGAAACAGTTAGATCGGCGTTGCTGTTTTGAGAAAGCGCATGCACAACCATATTGCCTCCCCACAATGCCTTCCCATCATCATTATTTCCTTTAAGAGCATTTGTCCAACCAATAATATATCGATTACCGCCAGAGTCTGCGGTTGTTTTTGCCGCATATAAACCTATACCTTCAAAACGGTTATTACTTGTAGGAGAATGCCATATATTATCGATCGAAGTACTTTTTCTATAATAGAGGTATTTTGAATCAATATCTGAATAAATTAGATAATAGTATTGTCCTATTTTGAATATTTCAGGCGTTTCCATCATAAAATGAATCATTTCTCCACCATCGAAGAGTATTCCATCATACGACCAGTTTAGCAAATTTGTCGATATATATTTGATAATAACACCTCGCCAAATGCCGTTAACATTTTTACGCGCTGCTACTAACATATAATACTTTCCATTATCGTCAAATACAAATGGATCTCGAAAATTATCTTGGCCATCAAAGTCTTGGTGTATGGGTGCAAAAATGGTTGTAAAATTAAATTGTTTGATAAATTTTTGATTGGGAACATTCGATGTTGCTAGCATAATACCTTCTTTTGTTTTCACACAAGATGAAGGATAATTTGGATTGTGTCCGGTGTAAAATGCATAATAGACTTGACCGCGTTTCAATATCGATCCACTTCCGACAGCAAAATCTTGATCACATGCGTATGCACTACAGCTGATAATTTCATCAAGTTGCTGGTACGTCAAAAAATTATTTGTTTTGAAACCGTGCCAAGGATGACGTTGATTCGTTGAATCTATCCAAATGTCTTTGAGATAATAGATGTAAAAGATATCAGATTCTAAATCATAATACGGCATCACATCGCCTAACCGTGTCCCATCATTGTCAACTTTATATATTCTATAATCTTGTTGTTCAGGACGAGTATCACATTTCAAACTGCGACGTGTTTGGGTCAATAGCGAACCGGATAGTTTACAGTATGAATTCAAAATTTCTGAAAGTATCATTAAGAATGTAAACAAATTCATTGTTGCTTTCATGAACTTGTTTTTGAAATAAAGAATAACATTAATAGTCTCACTGAATGCATCAAACTGGTTTTTTTGTCTGATTTGTCTTTAGATCCCAGTGTCAATAAAAGTATCACACATGTAACCGATATGACTATATTCGCACTTTAAATATTTTAATACGGTAGATAGAATATCATAGAGTTAGAATATTGTAGGAAAGAAGAACTAGAGCGATCAATTAATAAACTATCTTTTGACTAAACAATTAGCTTTTGAAAAGCATTTGGGTCTGCAAGAGGTACCATTTCATATGTTAACTTGAACTGCTTTTCATACTTGTTGTCATACTTCTTCTACGGTCATTATTATGTTCGGTCTTTGACATACCTTGAAGAACATTGTTAGCGAGAGTGGAATGATAGAATGATGAATACCCCGCCCCCCTCCCGCCATAACAGAAGACCACTTGGTCTTCAATTTTGTCTCCGCAAGTCGAGTTCTAAAGGGTGGTCTTCTCTTGCGGTCAAATTTTTTCGCCTGCTTGTAGGCCACCGGTAACCCTCACGTAGTTGAAGTCCATCTCTATAGATAGATATAGGGCATTTTCCGACTTCTTTCGCGGACATAATAGAAGACCAGTGGTCTTCTGTTTGGCTTTCAAGTCATATAACCGGCAGTGGTCTTCTAATAGGGGATGGCCTTCTATTATTGGGAGAGGTTTACCCCCGCACCCTCAGATATATTTGTTTTTTTGCACATTATGCGAAGGTTGCCTTTGCTGTAAATCGAAACTTCTCCTGTAAGTGCACAGTTGCGGCAACCTGAGGATGAGAATACAGCGTTGTAGGCTACAAGAGAACAAGATAAAGAGAACAAAAAGGACAAAACGGACACAACTCCTTCCATCCAAATTTAGTCATTTTTAGAGAACCGGCACAGGTGCCGAGCTATTTGTGGGTGCGTGTTGGCAAGAGGAATTCGAAAAGTAGTTTCAGTCATAATCATGTTTAATGAAGTGTATAAAGTTTTTTGTCCGTATTACCTTACAGTTCTTACTACCCATTTGTACTTTTTATCCTGCTTGTCCCCTTATCCTTCTTGTCCTCTCTGTCAGTAGAAGAATATGAGTTTTGACCCTGGCAAACGCAAACTCGCTACAGTATTTTTGGAGACTTTGAAAAAGATGTTATTGCATACTATTACTATCCATTTGAAAAATAGGGTGTATGTGGCTATTTGTCGAATAATTCGCGAACGAAAAGGACTAGAGATCCTTGGTTTTCGACATTTTAAATTAAAAGCTTGGTGTAACATATCTACGGAGAAAGAAAAGTCTCAGTATTACCACCTTTAAATAGTAGTGTCGGCCATTCCAAAAAGCGCGTGCAATTTGTTGGAATCTATCATACATGGTTGGATAGAGCTCGCCGAGCTGAGTGAGCCTATATCTGCTTCAGCGTTTGCAATTGACTCTTGAATCAAAAATTGAATCAAAAACGCATGCAGAATTCTGTCAGTGGCTTCTGAGTAATGCATTACTAAACAAGGAAGAGAAAAGAAAACGATGAAAATATCACATATAATATAAACACCAAAGAAAAAGTGTTTCTTATTATGTCACCAGTCATAATGTGGAGACAATTTTCTAATGCATACAGAATTCTTCATGCGACATACATCTTCCTATGCGAGAAAACGGAAAGAACATTCTTTATCTCTATCTTGTTTCATGCCTTCCACGAACTTTCATTTCAAACAGAAGTGAACAAAATATTCAACTATAGAAAAGCTATGTCTCATTCAATTGTGGCCCTAACGGGTGATGCAGAAGTTCCGAATTACTTTTGTTTTTAATACAACACGGTAATGAAACATCGTGGAGACTTGATCTTCGTTTCGCCTGCGATGAAAAGCTTGTACTTGTAGACAATTATTTTGTGAATGGAAACATCATCTATTCGTTTAGAAACAACATTTAATCCAAATGCAGTAAGAAGTGATGTCGAAAAGCTTTAATCAAAGCCGTTGTTGATGTAGTAGGAGTTATATTCAAGTGCCTAAAAGTAGTAGAAATGCAGGATTTTTTTATCACCTGAAAACTGTAATTCTTTTAATCTCCTTGTTTTAGTTTCTACAAACATGACATTTATTTTCGACCAGCTGTTATTTCCATTTTATACGAGCTACCTATCATAATATACAGCAATTCGGTTCAACAACTGCTTATAACTCTAAGAATTGTATGTTTATTGGAAGATTTAAAAGATAATTCGCCTATTATTTAATTAATTTGTAAATTTTTGGATGACAGAAATACCACTTCAACTTTAGCATTTACCTGATCTTCAATTTAGAACAAATAATAATTGCAAAGGTCCTTTTCCACAATTGCTTTCTTGACTAACACAACTCTTTCAGCAAAACTACTGAAAAAGCCCGAATCTACTGCTAACTTTTCTGACGCTTATCATAAACATTCTTTCTCTGTTCTCTAGGTTGGCATAACAGGTTCAATATTCGTGTAAATAAACACCATCCAAATATATGGCATTTTATTAATCGTTTAAAACAAGAAGAAGTATATGTTCGTCATCAAGTAATACAAATGCAGCTGGTGAAACTGGAAGACAAAAAACAAAACAAATTGTGTACAACATCTCAAACCTGAATGCTACCAGTACCTAGTATAACAAAATCAACCGAGACTCGATCTACGAGGCTCGAAAAACCGCATCTTCAAATAATAGTATTTTCCTGGATAAAAAAATATTATGCAACTGAAATTTTTCTGAAGGAACAGATTTGTAGAGCAAACTTTTCTAATCAAAATGAGATCTCGCACGACTCTGTTTGATCTTGCATCAAAAACTGACAGGCATTTTCCTAGAAGTCCTAAAACTGACTATTTCATACAGCGTTTTCTCTATAAAAGAGTTACACCTGAAGCATTTCTCAAGATTTTTAATAGCGGTTTGCCGCAGAGAGTTTATTCTTTTTTTGTTTAAAAGAGGAAAAGAAACTACATGGACTGACTGGCGGCGATTTTTGACGTCTTAGCTTTTGTCAAATTAAGGATGTTTATAAAACTCGGAAGGATTTGGAATTGTTGGTTGCCTGAAAAACCAACAAAGGCTTTCTTGAAAACTCGACGCCCTTCAGTCCATGTGGTTAGGTATCTAGCTTAAAGCAAAACAAATCCGGACTTTCCAGCTTGAAGTAAGTATATTAGAAAATCTTGGAAAATACTTCAGGGTCCTTTTTGGACCTTGATCTCTGGAAAACTTCTAAACGGTAAGACTTGGAAAGAAAAAAATTTTTTATTTGCGTAATTCATTAAACCTAACATTTATGGAAGATTTCGTCAAGATCGGATGTACGGTGTCGGAGATAATTTCTGAGAGGGGGGCGCCGTTAATTTTGTCGAAGAACAGCATACGATCTTGCACGCTTCAACCGGGACACTCCTAAAATAGTCATGTGGTATGTCAGATTTTGTTGAATAGGAGGATTGTTTTATACTATGTTACCTAAAGTGGTTTTTTCAATTTCTTCTTCGGACAACAATGGAATGTTGAGAAGAATGACACTGAATCCACATTTTTCCAGGCAGAAACTCTTTATGGTATTTTAGGTATTTATGTTATTCATGGTTTATATGGTTTTTATGGTAAATCTTAGACTTCAAATGATATTTTACGAGCCATCGTCCAGATTATATCGGCAATGTCATGCATATCTATATTGTCGTTATCATGCAGATTTTTTTATTTTATTTAGGTTGAATGCAGAGATACAAAAATGAAGGATCGGGGCCTTGCTGTCTTAACGCTCTACACACACCGGAAGGCGTAGAAGCCGGTGACGAGAGAAACCCAGTGAAACAAATGATTCAAAGACATAAATAAGAAAAGGAAATGCCAGAACCGTTAGTATCGAAAGGCGGATAATATACATAACTAAATTTCACAATTTTACTTATTTTTATTTCACAGTTTTAGATTCATTTAGGCTATGTACTCAGTTTCTTGAAATCGAATTGGACAAAATATTAATCCATATTTTCGACATAGTTTTAGTACGGACTAAGTAGGTACACCAATGAGAAGTAAACTAATTACAGCGTAGCGCTCGATCGTCAGCGATAATGTCCGTTAGTTTCACTTTGCTTGGCTAATTTTTGACGTGCAATTCTAAGTTGGATGTTCAAAAAGGACCTCTTTTCACTTCTATACAACCTCGCTGGGCGACGCTGGTGCCAAAGCTGTTAGCGGATAACAAGAAACAGCAACAGTGTGCATCTATTCGTCTACTTTAGGCTTGTAGACATTTTTAGCTATCTATCGTTGCAAAGAAATCCACTTTCTGTTGGTAGCTCTGCTAAAAAGTGAGAGTGAGAAGAATTTTGTAGTTTTCGATCAGTGCAATAAGTTGTAGTGTTGTCATTCTTTGAAAAAAATTTCGATTTCGAGTTGAAATCAGTACCATGGAGAAAAGTATGGACTACAAAGTATGATTACTTTCAGCATTTCACATCCTTTTCCTTCAGCTTTTTCCGCAGGTTTTAAAAAGAGTCATTTTTTTAGTTTCGCAACCTTTTCCGTCCTTTCGAGTACCTTGACAATTTCTTTTTATCCATAGTCAGTTACACTAAAGCGTTTTCATCTTAATCCTCGGATAGATTTTAGCCGAGACGTGAGTATTACCAAAAGAGTACGTTTTATAATGACACTTGTAGCTACTAAAAAATACTTAACTACGAGCGGCTCCAATCCAATCACATTACGAATCCTCGAAAGAACGATCTGATCAATCCCAGACTTTGATCACAGGCACTTCAGCCTATATTGCAGATTCTGTATTTTTTAAACCGTTTACAGCTTCAACTTTCGGTGTGATAAGGTTTTTAAAATCGAAAGCCGATTTTTACTATTAATCCTACTGATGTAACTCAATTGATGTGAATATTGCCGCGTAAACAATACTTTACTAATCAAGTTCAGATAACTCAGTCCATTGTGCGAAATGTCGACTTGATTTGTACATCTCAAACTTAGCTTGACCCTCGCCGCAGCACAGAATAGCAGCATTGTCAATCATCAATCTTTAAATTTTTCTAAACCTTCTATGAAAAATCGTTTCATTACGTAAGAAACACGTGCATAAAGAGCGTTTAAACATAGTTTGCTTCCATTCCAATGTATAAATCCCTGCCTCATATATTATTAATGCGACGAATATTGTTTTTCTACTCACTTTCATTACCCACTGCCCAATTCTTTTACTACTGCTCTCGTCAGAAATACAGATCCTTTTACTTCTAGAATCCACCCGCTGCAAAAACATCAGAACCGTAAATGCCTAAAACACCATACATAATATAAAAACCTAAAATACCATAAAAAACCAAAATACTATAAATACTACAGACACTTGAGTTCGTATTATTCGATCGTTGCAGCAATTTCAATTTCTTTTCCAACTATGAAGTTGCAGCAATTGCAGCATTTCCACCCTATGTAAAAACACCCGTTGTAAGTAAGCTGATACTATCTCTTGGTGTTCTAACTAGTCTTCAGATCGATTTGATCGCTATGCATACTCGCTCTGATTATATTTCTAGAGATATTGTATATCAATGGATATTACATTGCAAAGATCATTACTCAAAATATCCATGAGCTTACACGTTGGTCGATAAATCAGCTGATAGTGTTGCAAAAAAACTGTGAATTATGTTTTACATTTGGGACACTAAAACTATTACATTCGGATAATGGTACAAAATTCGCCGCCGAGATTTCCTAAAAGTAAGAAAGGAAGCATACAAAATTTTAATTAAGTTGAATTCAGACATCCACACTGTCTAACATGACATTTTGTTGAGCATGCCACTACTACTTTTCTACATGGACAATGTTTCGTCCCACATTTAGTCTTTGCACCGGACAGCAGCACGAACCAAAAATTTTGTAGCTTCAATTACTGTTATTTCACCAAGGGAACTTACTTCATTTAGTTTTAAATCCGATGGACATTAGAATGTTATTTGTGGCTTGTTGTCTAACATTTTCATGACGAAATGTAAAGACTGTTGACTTTCAATTATGGGCTGGATTATTCAACGGACGAACTGGTGTTGAAGGAGCAGATTGATTATTTATTGGAAAGAAGTCGTCATTTTGGAATTCATCATCTCCTTCATTACGTAAAACAGAATTTGCTGCTGCTAATGCTTCATCAATAAGTGCATTGTCATTGGTTGATTCGCCTGATTCTTGTTTTTCTTCGACCCGCACTGGTAACATTTCTTCATCTTCAATATTTTGATCTTTAATAATTCGCCAAAAATCTGAATCTAAACTAGGTTTCTGCTCAGACATTGTCTCATACGGCGTACATTTAATACCACATCACACATGTGTAATTATTCCATACACAACAAGCAGCAGACGATCTGACCAACGCTCCGAATTCGTTGATGACATCCATTTACCTAAAAAACCACGAAGCACATCAGTACCGCTTTCCACCAAATCCTGGCAATTTTAAAGCAGTGATAACATCGGCGACGAATTTGGCAACGTTATCCGAATGTAATAGTTTTGGTGGACCAAATGTAAAAAGTAATTCACACAGTTTTTTTGCAACACCACCAGCTGAATTATCGACCAACATATAAGCTCATGGATATTTTGAGTAATGATCTTTGCAATGTAATATCCATTGATATACAATGTCTCTAGAAATACAACCAGAGCGAGTATGCATAGCGATCAAATCGATCTGAAGACTAGTTAGGACACCAAGAGATAGTATCAGCTTACCTACAACGGGTGTTTTTACTTTGTTTTTGCTTTTCGATGCTGGCATGGTAAACAATACTATACATAGTAAGAAATTGTTGTATGACTTTCCTTGACAATATTATAAAACGATTCATACTTAGAAATCAGTTATTCGGATTTCACACAACATACTATTTTAACATCTAATATCTCTCGCAAGATGAAATTCTTTCGACTCCAAAACACAAATGAACCATTCACCCCAAATAATGTCTTTTTTAATAACAGCTTTTTGTTGAAATTTTTTATTTAAATTATTAATATGTTAATCAATTTTATCATAAAATAATCTTTCTTGATTACCAAATATAGAAATAGTGGACGCACCAACAGAAGCAGATAGCGCAGTTTCGGATACTACTGCATCAGAAACAGCAGCCAAATCGTTAACTTCAGTAGTATTAGCCGAAGAAGCTATACAATGGTCTGCTAATACAACAGAAACTATGATCGAACCATTATTTCCTAGTGCAACAGGATCCAGTTGTGTTCCACTGTCTACTCTTGGGACATCTAATAGACCTGAATACGACATAATGATTGAATTCAGTTTGGCTACAACATGTATATGAGTGAATTGCATGACCATTGTACCGTTTGAGAAAAAACACACGATAATAAAAAGTTTCAAATAAACAAAATCGGAGTCGTACGTTTGACAGAGCTATATCGATTGTGTATAAACAGAATATTTTCCCGGCACTTTAGAGTTTGAGAAGGCTCCGATACAATGATTTTGAAGAACTACCCAATCAGTAGTGCTAAGTACTTCAACACAGGTTCGTCCACTTTGTACAAAAGTTTCAGCGCGGCAAATCTTACTATGCTCATCAGATAGAGCACGTCAAGTTACACGTAAATCGAAATTTTTTTTACTGAAAAAGATTACTCCTTTGGTGATGAAACCGTACCAGCAGTGCTTTCAAAAGTACCAAACGATGGTCTTTAGAAAACGGTAGTTTCGAGAGAAAAAAGGAAAATCTTTCCTTAAAATAACGACAACGTATATACTTAATAAGCTTTTTGTGACGTCAGGCGAATAGCCTGGATGTCAACGAATCGTATGATCTACGATGAGTTGGAATTTTAAGTTATTTTGATCGAAATATAGAACAATCTCCGTGGACATTTTCTACGTAAATTATTATAAATTATTTCGTTTATAATATTTATTTAACTGACTGCCTATGATAGAGTTAATAACGAAACCCTGCTGATGAAAAGGTTATGCTAAATAGGTTAAACTCCTTTCATCCATCGATAAAGTTTACATTCGAGCAAGAGCAGAACCATAGAATCCCATTC
>CAJNOQ010007667.1:0-12032 GCA_905250885.1 Didymodactylos carnosus
TTCCTAAACTATTTCTGTTCTTATGTAACTCATGCGCAACTCTTGCATAACTGTTGTTCAATTTGTGTACTATATATAGCCGTTCACTTTCTTAAATAAAGATGAGAAGTGAGAGTAGAACCTCACATTAAGGCCCCCTATCACAAACACAATCTTTTTATAAAAGGCGCATATTGAGCTAAATGCATCAACAGATAGCCCACAGTATCTAGTATCGGGATCTAATGCTATTTAGTCCTCATCGAAGCGTTATCGAGGTTTTTAGAAAATTTTTCTGAAAACCGTGAAAAGCTGGCGTTTCGAAAACAATTTACTTTCCGACAAAAACACAAATCAAAAAAATTTTCAGTAGTACCACAAAATAGAACATTTCTGAACAAAAATGGCAAATCTTCCAGCTCTGAATGATGTTCTAATCAAGAATTATGAAAGTTTTCCTAGACGTCCTAAAACGTGCATCGGATACTGGGGCCACCATATCTCGAAAGCGACTTCTACCGTAACATCATTTCGTAGCTGCAAGATTTCTCGGTAAACGAACATCGCGGAGGGCTCTGGATCATCTTAAATTGAAGCTGACACATGTGGTTAGTGGTTAATGAAGTAATACATTTTTGATATTCGATCTAGATTTGTGGCTAGAAAAATATCTTTCTGCAAGTTAATAACACTTTTTTGAATTTTGAACTTTTGACGCTGATGATTAACTCGAAAAGTACAATATTAAAAATCCGGCTATATTAGCTTCTAGCCGCATGCGTGATCATCAACTTAAGACCAGTCCGAGTCCTCTACAACGTGAAGAAACCTTGCAGCTACGAATAACCCCATTTTGGTCACTGTTGTGCCGGAATCTCATAAACCATGCTAGATGGAGCCAAACAAAACATTTTGTCACCATACTTGCACAATATTCTCTTAAAAGTTTGGTCAGTATCGGACTTATACTTTCAGAGATACTTTTTTGACGGTGTGTGTATGTGCTAACGGGGGCATGCGTCTTCCTATAGGTCATAACTCATGGCCCTCTCTGTATCTTCTGAATAATTTTCTTATTGTTCACAGTCTGGACTTATTATTTTTAGAAGATTCGTTATTCAATTCCTACAAGAGCGCAGAAAAAGTTTACCTATGAGATGTAAAAGTGAAAAATTGGACCAAAAATACTGCACGGCTCCAGGTTGACTGAGTACATTCTAAAAAAATGCACTTTATACAATGCGTCTACCGTCAAATAAGTCTTACAAGAGCCTTACAAATGTCTTAAATGTGCTTTGGTAGTAGAAAGTATCGTAATACGGCTTACGCGCATCTATAATTAAAAAAGTCATAGACACTTTGTTGACACTTTTAGCAGTAAGTCACTTTAAAACGAAAACTGACGGGAAAAGAAAAATACCTTTTTTTCTCTTCGAATAGCCTACGTGATCGTTACAGAGTGGCAGCTTAAGAATTATAAACTAGTCAATCCTAAAATAAGAACGAGAACAGATAATCGTGATTGTAACATATAGATCCTGCAGCAGAGTGGGCATATAGGCGGACATTTGGCCAAAAATCGAAAGTGCCCTTTTCCTGTGATTTGAATAGTCTGGAATATGCATCTCAGATAGCGCTATCGAATGTCGTAAAAATTTTTGTTCTGAGTTTTTTCGCTTGAGAAATATTCAGTAACGAAAAATCGGTTATATGAGGAAAACGCTGCGCTCAGTATAGTTGAGACGCGCAAGTTAGCGCAAGTCCGATTTCATTTCTTTTGCGCCAAAACGTTCATTAGCATGTCCAGTATCCGTGATGCATGCGTTTTGCTTCTAGTCTTCCCCCCATGTTTTCCAAAAACTCTTGGTTTTTTAGGCAAAAAACGAACTTTTCAGCACTAAAAGTACTTTTTTTCGAGTAACTTATACATATTCGGATTCCGCGTGAATAATTACATCGAGTGATGTATATCACTTATTAGTTTTACAAATGAAAAGTTATTTGACAAAAATTCAGGGCAGCGGCCCGCCTCAGAGATTTTTCATCCGAAAATAATTTTTTTTCGAATTTGACTTTTCTTACTTTTATTAAATTTGACACATAATAAGACAATATTATGCGAAAATAATCATTTTTTAACTCATAAAACCAGATCTCCGCCTGCTCTATCTAAAAAATGCCCACTGTGTGTAGTGCGATAGTGAATACATGCGTCTTCCAAGTGTAAGGTAGTGTGTTCAAATCTCGCCTAACCTGATATTTCATTTTTATTTTGTGCTTTATCGGAAGAGATTTCAGCGCGTCTTGAAGATCAGTCACTTAATTCGGATCAGAAAAAGTCGTTTCAATGTGTTTTGTACTAAGAAATATTAAAATGTTTTTGCGGCTTGGCCAAATATTATGGAATTTCGGTTTTTCGTCTTCTGTGCCCCTTATCTCGGTAAAGAAGCAACATTTATCAATGAAATTTATACCAATGATGGATATTAGGGAGTTCAACTACCAAAAATACTATGAGCTTGATTGAACAACCGGAGTTATAGTCAAAATGGAGGCCGTTACGGAATTTCAAAAAATGGAGGTGTTTTGCGGCGTATTTCAGTAAAATGCAAATTATTTAGCCTAAAGTTAATTCTAAAATGATTGCTTAATTATCAAACTGAAGCTCACGGTTTGGGCTATCAGAATCGCTAATGACCTTTCCTTGAATTAGTTCCCTGACAGAGGAAATCGAATAAAAGTAACCGCTACGGAATTTCACCGTTTTTTGCTGTTCTTTGCAGATGATTTGGTATATATTTTTTCCATCACAGAACGACTTCGCAACCTCTGATTTGCACATAGATAGATAGTTTGAGGCTTCATCCCATACAGTTAAATATAAATTTTCAAAGTTAGATTAAATGGGCATAAAACTGCTCATTTAGAAAATCAAAAAAAATATTTTTCCATCCAAACATGAAAAAAAATGAGGCCATAGAGTGTGTAACGTGATGACGAATGTGACTGATCTTCTGGTACAATAAACGGGCCAATATCAAGAGTTTCAGGATATTCCATTATCATGCAGATTTTTGTATCGTCTGAACCAAATCGTTTCAATTGTATTAAAATTTTTTTGTAGGATTATTAATAAATGTACGCCGATATTTATAGGTTGCTCCACAGACTTTATGACAATTATTTAGAATCTTTTCCTCGCTCAAAAAATTTTCTTTTAAACATTCGACAAGAGAGGCATTGACCAATGGCACACGCAGTATGCATTGCTCCTCTGAATTTTAGGTATCATCACTACATTGGTGACAGTATCTTTGTTCAACCAATTTAAATCCGAAAGCATGCATGGCGATTGATGGCCAGTGAAATGCTGCTTGACTTTTACGGGCGATTTCATCATATAAAGACTGACACAATTGACAGGTAACAGTACTTGATGCTATTGTAACAAAAGCCTGAGCCATAAATTCTTCTGCATCTTGCTGAACACCAACGACATATTTCGAATCAACGTAATGTAATCGGCTAATAAAAGCATCAGGTTGATTTTCAATGAATGCTAGAGAGTAACGTTTTTCATTCGATAATAACTATATTTATAAAACTTACGTGGTGTTGAACTTCTCACGATTTCAATTGTACTTTTGCTTTGGCTTTTTACGGTATAATCTTCTAAACATCATGGAAAGTGTATTCCCATTTTTAGACTATACTAGATCTGTTTACCTTTCTTTTCCATTAGTTTTGGCTTTTTTTCGAAAAAATTCTTATCGGGCGATGAATATACGTAACTAAACACGTGACTAAATATACGTAAAATAGTTTTTATTAAATTAATTTATTTTTTTTTATTTATTTTTGACTTTCCATATATTGTTTAGCCCTTGGGCTGCCACAAAAAGGGTTGGTGCACAATAGACTGATAAACACAGTTATAAACAAAAACAGAAAAACTAATACATAAGAAAAACGTTACATTTCGGGAAGGGTATGAAGATATTGATTAACACTAAATTAAGAGTTATCACAATAGAGTCTATATATTAGCTGAACCATATGCATTAAACTACATTGACTTGAAAAGGATAAATTCAGACCAGGTGAATAAAAACAAGAAACGGGGATCAGGATAACTTCTCTCTATTACTTCTTCTCTTTATCGTGAACAAAGGCGACCCATGATATCAGCACGGATTTATGAGTCTTTATTTGCTTTATGACTCGTTTGCTGTGAAAATAGTGTCCTGTTTTCAGTCTTAGCCGGGTGATAATAATCCCAGTAAAATACATCTTCTAGGATTGGAGAGTTGCACAAATCAGAATCGTAGAAGCGCAATAATCTCTTTTTTAAATAATTAACAACAGAGTAGTCTAATTTCTCCTCCTCACAAAAGTCAAAAAGTTTCTCCCTCTCAGCGTACGGACATCTAGCGAAGTCCCACCCTGAATTTTTGGTTTAAAATTTGGACGAGGCTGCATGGTAAAAGGTTGTAAATTAGGAAGAGCCATGAAAAAAACGGAAATGAATACGTGAAAAAACTCTGCCGTCTTAACTTATTTGAACCTTGTTTACCTTTTGATACCCACCTTAACTTAACAAAAGATTTTTGAATTTTTTCTAGTGCGTCGTTTAAAGTAGGTTTTAGAGACAGCTTATCTGTCCAACTGAACCCTAGGTACTTAAAAATTATGACTTGCTCTAACTTATAGCCCGCCATTGACAACGAGATAGTGGGTCGCTTAATCTGAGAATGAAATATCTGGAAAACAGTTTTACTATAATTAATCGATTGTTCATGGTCAATCGAATGTTGAAGAATTCTGTTGCACACTCTCTGCGCCTCCTCCTCTAGATACTTTAACATTTGACTTAACTTTGGTCTAATTGGTGAAATTACTGTTACTTGCAGGTCGTCTGCAAAAATCCTGGTTGGGTACGCGCCCAACTTATTAGGTAGGTCACAGTGAAAAATAATGAACAAGATCGGTGACAGCGAACTGCCTTGGAGTAAATCTAATCCGATCACAAAAGCATTTGAGCCGCATTTCCCAAAAAGAATTTTGGCTTGTCTGCCTCGTAACCAGTTCCAGACTGCCTTTAACAGGTTTAGCGGCATTCCTAACTTAAATAACTTGATAATAAAAATTTCGTGAACAACTTTGTTATAAGCTTTTTTGTAGTCCACATATATGACTAGCGATGGTACATTTCCACGTAGATTATTGTCGATGATTTGATACATAGACAATACTCTAGTTGGTAATAGACATTTAGGGCGAAAGCCGGATCCAGACGGAAGGATCGAATTGCTGTCTGACCATTCTTTAATTCTTTGAAGAAGAATTTTCTCGTATAGCTTTGAATGGGTAGACAACAAGGAGATTGGCCTGCTTTAATCGCATTGGGGGATCCCGGATTTCAGTTTATTTAAAACGACAAATTTAGCTACTTTCCATGGTTCAATGAACTCCGACCCCTTGAGCCAGTCATTAAAACAACCCACAATACATTCAACATACAACTCTTGAGTAATGATACTGACCCAATTATCATAGCTGGCTTATTATCGAGTTTTCATATATCGATGACCTTCACTTTTGAATTAGAAGACAACGACAGCTCTATACCGTTCCTGGATGTGAGAGTAACTCGCTCAAAATCAAGCTTCACCACAACTATATACAGAAAGCCAACTTTTACTGGACTTCTCACACGTTGGGACTCTTACGTACCTACATCGTACAAACGGAACGCTTTAAGCACGATGGCTTATAGAGCAATTCGTATATGTTCAACATATCAATTGCTGGATAAAGAGTTTAAGATGATTCGTGAGCTGGCCAGAATGAATGGTTATCCCAACAACTTTGTTCAGAAAATTATTAGTGAGGAACTATATCAATATCTTAGTCCAAAGCAGACTATCAGCACAGTAGAAAAAGAGAAAGTCGTCTTCAAAATACCATACTATGGGCAAGCGAGTATCACATATGGTAATAGAATCTCAGCAGCTGTACAAAGGAACTACTCTTTAAAAGAGGTAGTAGTGGTATATGATACAGAGAAACTTGGTAACGGCTTCCACATGAAAGACAAAACTCCCACTGTCCTACAATCTGGTCTTGTCTATAAAGCTACTTGCCCTCTTTGTGGAGAATTCTATGTTGGGAAAACGTATAGACATTTTTGTACAAGAATGGATGAACATCTGAGTGATCAACAAAAAGTTATTGAAAATTCACAACCAGTGGCAGTGTCATCATCAAGTTCTGCTACTTCGACTAACTGTGTAGGTTTGAAAAGCAGTCTGAGCGGTAAAATTACAAAGCGTAACGCTAAAACATCTACAGATAGTAGTAGTGTATCAATACAGATAGGCGATCGACGCCCAGGTACTCGCTCTCAATCGGGTAGCCTGCCGCTAACCATTGGACAACTCGATCTAACTGAAGTTGAAAAAACGTGCAATACTTTATGTAATCTGAAAGAGAAATCCGTATGTACAGCAAAATCAGCGATAAGCAAGCATTATTTAACTACAGGTCACGTGTTCACAAGTAATGATTTTGAAATAGTGCTACGTGAGAAACATCGTTATAAGCTATTGGTGAAAGAATCGTTAGTCATTAGGACAATCTCTCCGGTTCTTAACGGTACAGATCGTTCCGTACCATTATATGTGTACTCCAATGGCATTCAATCGGTGCTATGGGCTAGAAAAAACATTGCGCACAAAGGCTCAGGTCTTGATTCTTTAAACAACGAGAAATAAAATCACGCCATATATGTTCGAAATTCTAGAAAATATACAAAGAAATAGAGCGAAAAGTACAACAACAAAATAGAGAATTGAGAAATAAAAAAGAAAAATGAAAAAGATAGATCTCTCTCTCTATATATATATATACTTGTGCATGTTTTGGTCTTGTATTTTACTTTATTGTAACAGTCTGTACGACATACTCACTTGATAATGACCGTATAAATAGGTCGAAAATTCGTGTTTTAATAAATATTTTTATTAATAAACTCTTAATCATGTTAAACAAAGTTAAGGGTGTTTCAGCCGCAATTGCACTAAACTTCTTATTCAACATACGTTATTGGTAAAAGCTTTAGCGTAAAATTAGATACAGAGTCAAATCCCGATGATTTTTTGCTTTTCAAACCTTTTATATATTTGTTTATTTCTGCTACTGTTGTTAAACGGATTGGCTCTATGCAGTTTCCCATTTGGGTTTTTATTTGCTCAAACTCCTCATTGGAGGCCCCTGAGACCGGTGGGAGAAATTGCTGTTTAAAATAATTAAACAGATTTTTTACAATTTCATATTTGTCTGCAATAATTTCGTTGTTAACCAGTAATTCTGAAACCGGAAGAGTTTTTGGACTACAGATTAGAAATAAAAACGACTAGAAGATTGAGTTTGGTTGTTGATGAGCCTTATCTACGGATGAGAGAAACGTATTCCATCTTGATATTTTATAAAGAGCAATTTCTTTTCGCCCTTCTCGCGTTTGTAGACGAAGTGATATTCTATCTACCTCAAAATGATTGCGGTAGAAAAGATTTCTTAATTTTCGAACATTTCTAAGTTTGTCCAGAATATAGGAGGGGAACGCCCATTTATATTTATCTCGACTGATCCAGCATGTTAATCTTGTCCTTAGCGCTGCCAAAAATGTGATATAAAGCTCATACCACTGTAAACTGTGTAACTGAGTTTGTTTGTGCTTCCAAAATCTTGTAACAGTACGAGTAAAATTTGATAAGCTTTCCACGCTGTAACAGGGAAAAGCCCGTTAGTTTTAAAAACAATGCTGTCCACCTTTTGTCGATTCGAAGTTTCTGCAGGTTGCACACTTGTCTAAAAAGAGATTTTTACATTTTGTTTATTTTAATTCTCTTGGTTCCTTCTACAAAAAGGCTGTTTCTCCTTATTTTTGTGACTCACTGATCCTAAGATATGACTGGTTTTGCTTAGAAAATTTTCCGATCGTGTCTCAGTCTGGTCCGTAGTATTTCTTGATATTTCTACCACTTTCTTCCATGAATCAATTTCACCTTTTCTGATATATCTGCAGAAAGATCGGTAGAGAATTATACAAGCGAATACAGCAGTGTCAGGATATTTAATTTTGTTAATTGTAGTCACAGCGTTAATTTTCGAGAAGCTGCACGTAATAAGAAGGTTCATTGTTAACACAAACCTACTGTTTTCGAGTGTTCAGGTTGAAACATCAAACAACTTGACGATGATATTATTCTATTTTGAAAAAATGTTGTTTTTATCGCTGGTAAGCGTTTTACTGGTGAAATTAACATACTCGGTAAAATAATTCTAATTTTATGATCTCGTAAATGGACATGACGGGTTACATCTAAACAGATGAGTGGAAGACAATAAGAATAAGTTTATTTGCTTCAAACAGTGATTGGAGAGAGAAAAACCGCGTTTCTGCAGTAAATTCTTTTTGTTTGTAATAAGTAGTGATAATTCTTCTGTTATAATATTACTTTTATTTTTCAGTCTGTGGAAATTTCTCCATTCCACTAACGATTTTCACTTTTCCGTTCTACAGTGATTTACTACCATTTTGTATATTACGGGCGACATAGTTTTCCTAAGAACATGAAAAAAAGTTGATCATTTGACCCTGTCTTCTTTATATTGGAAAAAATTCTGTTATATTTCAGATCTAAAACAATGAGTGAAGGAAACAAGTCGTGCTCATTTTATGCTCATGCTCGTCGGCGCTGCTTTAGCCCTTATTGTTGTTATTTTTATTATTATTATTACACTTATAATATCGTATGAATATACTGTATATACTGCTTAATAATCCTACTAACATTCAACACAAAAGTTCATGAAAAACTACGTACGTCTCTCTACTTATTGTGGAAGACTACTGCTATCTCATCGGTAGCTGAGTGTCATCTACTACGCGCGTTAAATTGAACAGGGAAAGGAATGAGATATTCTTGACAATAAAGAAACGCTTTATATTGGTGTTAAATTTTTATTGAATGACACCAGGCAAACACAACAAAACTTGGCTTCTCATTCGTCGTTACGAAATATGTTATCTTCTTTCTTCTTGTAAAAGGACGACAATTTTCCTCTCCATCTTATACTTTTTCTATTTCGTTCTTTTCTGTTTACGATTATTATCGAAAAATCGGCGTCTTATACGCTGAACAATCCCAAAGGTGATTTGAATAAAGAGATAGTTTGCTGCCCGTACATCCATCAATAAGCTATTCAGAAAAAAATTTGGACCGATTCTGTTCAGCGTATAAGAAGTCGATTTTCCGATAATGTTACATGGTTTCCTTTTTTTTATACTGTAATCGATAAAAATCAAAGGAGCAGAGAGTTGTTATGGTAAAAGTAATGGTTACTGCTTAAAAAAAAGAAGTACAGCATACGTTGTGTTTTATTCGTATGTTCACGTGTTAAAAGTATAGCCAAAACAAAAGATATAACAGCCACATACCAAACAACTGTTCTGTAATGGTTAGTTATCTGTTCATCACTATTCGCATCTTAGTGTTAAACGCAAGTATTTATAGAATAAACCATTGCTCATGCTTTTACATATGCAATGGACTTGATGCACGAAATAACATGTTATCAGTTATTACCCAAATATGTATGAAGTCTCGACGATCACCATTACTCTATCATAGTTGCGAGTTTACATTTCTAGCCATCTCTCGACAAAGCCACAAAGCTTTTGTTATCCTGACCTCTCATACGACTAAATATCTTACAGAATAATTTCTTTAACTGAAGTATGGGAAAAACTATAGAGAAGATGCTCCTCAAAACTCTCTCAGAGCTAATATAAAATGACTTCTTGATGAATGTTGTTCTCTTTTTTTTGGTCTTCGGGCCGCTTTTATAGATATATGCTTGATAACATAAGGCGTAACATCTTAGTGTAATGTTTTTTCTTCAAAGTATGTATTTTCTATTATCT
Source organism: Didymodactylos carnosus (assembly GCA_905250885.1). NCBI lineage: Eukaryota > Metazoa > Rotifera > Eurotatoria > Philodinida > Philodinidae > Didymodactylos > Didymodactylos carnosus. The sequence continues at coordinate 9,968 of CAJNOQ010007667.1, forward strand.
ATCAAAAATCGTCTCCTGGAGAAGTTTTCATAAGTACGAAATACTTGGAGAATAACTTATAAAAAAGATACAAAAAATTTCTTTTTCTCCAGTTCAGCAACTATGCGTTTTTAGAGCAAAAAGTAAAAATGAAAGCACTTCGGTTGATCAATATCTAACATATATGATAAAAATATCACCGATCTGGGCGAAAAAATGCATGAACGCATGTTTAAACTATATTTGTAGCATGATAAGGTTTACAAACGCATCTAAAAAATAAACGCGTACAGACACGTTAAAAAGTATGTACGAGTTTGTAGGCGTGTAGAAGCAAAAAGCATCAAAAATCCATCCAAAAAAATTAACGTGTTTTCATGCAGACATCTGCTTTTTTTACACGTACCTCGTTCTTAAGTTATACAGTTCAACTTCTTCCAGTACACAACAAGCACACAAGACAAACAGAAAAGTAAATAAATGTGATAACCAAACAGTACTGTTATTTTTATTTTAAGATATTCAGCAGTAACATCTGCAGATATGATTCAAGAAAAATATATAATCAAAACTAACGTTCTGAAATAACCATAATTGTATACCACTTTTCAATAGGAGTTGCCTAATTCAAATATAATTCACGAAGCAAGAGTCTAATCCTAGTTCGAAAAAAGCCCTCACCCTCACCCTTCGTTACATCTTGATATAAACATAGTTAGCTTACTGATACTGAACTTGATATCCGGAAAAATTAAGTGCTTTACTTATTCACAATAGAACATCTATAATCCATCAACCGACGTTTGAGCGACCGACATTTGAGCGCCGACATCTGAGCGATCGACACTTGAGCGATCCCGACATTTGAGCGACCCACATTACCGCGAACAGGACTCGACTCTTTCAAGAATTTTTCGTAGTACACATTTGGGTATTTTTGGCAGTGTGCTGTGGGAGGTGGGGGTGTGGGTAATGTGAGAGTGAGTTCGAAAAGTAGTTCCATACGAAACATATTTTCATCATAGGAAACTGTACATGTGTAGCTGGATGGTATAATGGCTATTCACCACATAACTTCTCTCGGATTTCATGTCGTTCTCGGAAATGTCGGTCGCTCAAGTAGAAGAAGAATACCCCGCCTTGCGGTGTAGGGTGCTGCCAGAAGACAGTTTCATTAGCCCGATATTTTTTCCTACAGCTGATGATCTTGGAGGAAGTTCACACGTTCCTTTACTAATCACCACGTTGCAGCTCTGGACAGAAGGCTAGCCTGACTCAGAGTTCTTCTCGCCCAATTGCTTGAGCCCCCATACTCTCTTTGGTGGTTTGAATTCGTATCTCTCTCTTTTCTTTTAGAGTTGAAACCAAGTATTGAAATTGAAAAAGCAATCCAGGCGTGTGAGCAACAATTGCACGGGATAAAACTCGAAGATATCATCCGTTTGTCTGATGAATGTCATGCTGCCGCTCACATTCCAATCAAAACTGTGGATTAACAGCGGGCATTATTGAACGATCTAAAAAGTAAACTCGACGAGCTGATCTTTCAGAAGCACAGAACAGTATTGGAATTGATTTTCAAGCAACTCACGGATGACAAGCTCCGAGTGATGAAATTTTGACGTTCGTTTCGGAGTATGTTTGTTTTGTTTTATCAGCAGCATATATATTCTTTATTTGTTATTTAAACATGTTTTTGTTCGTCTTTTCTTTTTTATTATGAGGAATACAATAAGACAAAAGAAATCTCAGTATTCATCTATGGCAGTCCTAGGAGTCACTACGAATACTATCTGACTTTGATTTTTTCGCCTCTCTATTTCAAAAAAAACACACATAGAAAAAACTATATATTTATTTATTAAAGAGGGGCATACAAACGTTATTTCTATATTTTGAATACTGGAAGGAAATCTACGTATTTTGAGTTATTCCTTTTGATGGTTTGTTGTTGAAAGACGACACCGTACATGTATTATCAAGAATTATGATAGAATCAAAAACAAGACAATGTATACTAAATAAAAATAAAAAAAAGAGGAAAACATGTCGAAGATACAAAAGAAAGATAGTTAAAACACTATTA
>CAJNOQ010007668.1:0-12031 GCA_905250885.1 Didymodactylos carnosus
AGTTGAGTAAACATTATGGTTCAAACGTATTCCACTAGCTTTTTTGTTAACTTTGTTTAAAATGCATTTTTCTGCTGACAAAAATACCCCAGACCCACTAGTTTTTTCAGAATTTACAACAGCGGTATATCCGATTTGGGTACATATGTGAGGAAAATCCAACACTTTCCCTTCCGCGAGCACTTTTTGACTTTATTTTCGTTGATTTGAAGAAAACTACTTCACATTTACAAAGCCAAACTCTATTAATCGTTCTGGTGAGATATAATTGAAAACTTTTAGTTTTTATGAAATTTTTTTTTATAATGCAAATCTAACAAAGAGCTTCCTTTTAGCTATGTCATCAGATCGTCTTCTAAAAAATTTTTCCTCGGATTTCCAGATATCTTGGCTCTTTTTGCGCCACTATGAGAATTGTTTGTAAAATATGAACTATGGATATTTCTCATATTTGAAATTGAGTCAAGAATTAAATGAAAAATGTTTGCTTAAATATTTTGCATTAACTCTCCATTTATTTGTAAAAATATACATTTACTCTGAACTGTTTCTTAAAAATTGCTTTTCGTTCCTTATCTGAGATGACTTCATTTCTTTTTTCTATTTCTGTTAAAAGAACAACTTTTTTATTTTAACAAGGTCATATTAATGATAATGTGTTTGTTTGTTTATTATTATTATTCAAACTGAAACAAGGCCACCAAATACTCGTTATTGTATCTGTTTTTAGTGTAAAAACAATTGATTTTCTATACATCATAAAAATGTCTGGGAGTAGTTCTTCAGCCAAAGGTGATAGAAGTAATGTAATGATAATTCGTAAGTTTTTTTAAAATATCGTTATTATGTACATCTCTCTACTGATGACGTCTTTCTGTGTCCTAGAAAAATCTGTCTAACTGCAAGGGAAAAGAAGAAAATTTATTTACAAATCATTTTTGTCCAATTGTTTGGTATATATTTTATATTATTATTATTATTTTCGTCTATTCTCAGACTCAACATATAAAAAAAAGAAGAGGTGCTTACGTGCGCTTCCTTTGGTAATGTTTAGAGAGGGAAAGAGAAAAAACCTTGATGTTCAAGGCAGAATGCACAAGACAATAGGTTAAATACAGACACATTATTCTCGCATGACGTAAATCGAAATGGATTAATTTAGACGTGTAAATAGTAAACATCACGAAAATAAATGTAGGAGTCATTTAATTTACAAAATATACATAATAACACTCATCTTCGTCGTTTTAATTCAGAGAAATATAGCCGTGGAAAATTCTGTGAAAAGTTTTGATGATGAATAACTACAGTATTTACTAAATTATTTATTTTGCCAGATGATACTCTTCATTGACCATTAATCTGTTAGACCAGTGTTGGTCACCCAGGAGCAGATAACATCGTTACGAAATTATCAAATTCAAATTTCCGGAAAATGGAACCTATACTTGTGTCACAGTGAAGAATGTATTGAATGGGTTCCCATCTGGAAAATTTTGCCTTTCTCAGGTCCTGGCCACGCATAGGAGGCCAGCAATTTATTTTGGAGTCTAACGTGGACATTTGTCATGAGTGCTCATGGATCTACATGAGGTTCAATACATGGAAGCACCCTGTTAATGCATGGATCCACATGGAAATCCATGCGAGGATACGCATAGATATGCTCTTCGCATTTCAACGCGTGGACTTCCATGCATATTAACGCCTGGTATTTAACTGTCAGGCGTTATCCATGCTTGCCCTCGCATGGATTCCCATGTGGATCCATGCATTAACAGGGTGCTTCCATGTATTGAACCACATGTAGGTCCATGAGCACTCATGATAAATGTCTACGTTAGACTCCAAAATAAATTGCTGGTCTCCCACGCGCGTCCAAGACCTGGAAAAAGTAAAATTTTCCAGATGGCTTGAACCTTTTGATAGTTATCTATACCAATTTTACTTTTTTCACTTACATGCAGTCTGAAGTCGTTAAATGATCTATGGTTTAATGTCTCATCTAATGTAAAATATACCGGTGACTGCATGCTGTATTTTACGAAATTCAAAACTGAAACTGACTTTTACTAAGTAATTAACATAAATGATCTATATTGGATTAGGTATGCGATGCAATAATTATCTAAACAAGTGTAACAAGGCATTTTGAACGCTTTGTCTCTTTTTACCAAAATAATAGTATATTGTTACATCATTCTCTAATTAAATCAACAAAAATCGAAGCTTTTACATGTCTGCAAACTAGTTAAAAAATTTTTTTCATATAATAATAGAAATGCACAGTTTTAATACTGAATATTTCTGGTGTAACATATGTTTTATATTTTGTCACATTTTATAAGTATATAGCCACAGCCATTCTTTTGACTTTTTTTGGAAGAAAAGTGTGGGAGTGTAGAATCGCTACTTAACAAGACGTAGGCAGTCGCTCTTCATATAAATATATATATTGGTAATTTGGCACAAACTAAGTGAACGTGTGTATACATAGAAATCAACACCATATACCATATTCTCTTAAACACTTGACTTATTATTATTACATTGATCAGATTAAACAAGGTTAGCTTTTTTTCTATTCTGCAATAGCAACATCGACGTCATCATAATTTGTTCTGACCCTCAGACTTATGTCAGAACGAGAAAATCGTTCATCTTCGATATAGTATGACGTAGTTCTGTTCTATTATGTAATTCCATTTTCCTTTTTTTTTGTTCGCTTGGTACTGCATATAGTTGAGCATATTACGTATAGAAAATAAAAAAGAAAGAGTAATAACTTCCGTTTATACGTGAATGAAACGCTGACGTCATTTGTGTTTTATCCAGTATTTGAATATCTATCGTCATTCAAGACCTTGTTCCAGCTGATCAAAACACATCCCGATCTTTCTCATTAATATAATAAACAATTTAATAACCCATAGGAAGGAAAGAAACGATGACGTCGTCATTGCATAATGATGTTGTTTATCCTCTCTTCCGTTTTTTTTGATTCAATGGAACAATGCATAAATATTAACAATTTGGATAGTTGAGTAAGTGCATGGATCATTGTCATAGACTAAAGATTTATCTATGTGAAGAGAGATTTTCTTCGTCTCGAATAAATAAATTTGTCTCTTGTTTAACAAATAGATAATATTATCATTAGTCAAACATCATCATTTGTTCAGGACAGAACAAACGATTGCAGAAGTTTTCTTGAAACTAGACCACATTTGCACTCATTGTGATCAGGTAATTCGAAAACTCCAGTCTAGTATGATTATCAGTAGTTTAGGCAATAAAACATCATTGTCATCCATACCTACTTCGATTTCTTCAATTAAATTTTTAGATAGGACTTACTTGTTGAGATTAAAAAGTGAAAAACTGAAGCCAGATGTGAGGCAAAACCCTACAGTCCTTGGATGAAGCTCTCAAATATGTTGTTGGACTCCACATTCATCATCTGCGTAGAGGATTACTGCTACAGCGGTAAATTTTTTAGGCATTATTTGGCTTGTGGATGATGGCTTATACTCGGAATCGGATTTCAGCTGAACACACATTTCTTTCAAACTTTTAACCACAATATTTTGGGACTAAAAAACCATAAAATATAACAAGTCCGAAACTCGATGATAGTATGTCTTAGCGCCCATAAATATTTAATCTGGTGGAACTATAGAGATCAAAAATCGATAATACACAATCGAAAAGTCAACTTTTATCATTTATCTGCCTTTGGACTTTGTCCAGAAAGAAATGTATAATATATATATATTCGGTTAACAATGAAGTGAAGATTTTACCTTGTATCTGACTTCAATTTTACATTTCTATTCTGAATACATAAGTCCTATCTCAAAATTAACCATGCAACTAAAGACATCAAAGAAGGAGACAACTATGAGCCAGGCCTGGATATTTTATTGAAATTTATTTAGTCAAATAGTCTAATAACTACTGATAATCATACTATGATAAAATTTCCACTTTACCTAATCGTAATGACTGCAAACATCGTCTAGTTTTTTTAATCGAGCTACTGATAGATAATCCACAAAAGAGAAAATTTATATTTTCCTTCTTTCTTTCTGTGTATGTGTATGTGTGACGTCAGCATTTCTTCCGCAAAATTCATCAAGTATAGAACATATACAATTCTGAGAATCATAGTTCTTTTATTTTAAAATAACTATTCTATAGTTTGCACATGCACTATATATTCTTATCTCTAAAAGTTTATTTGCTCAAAAACTATCAAACATTCAAACGGTAATTTATGAACGGTTTTAATTATCCAGAATTGAGTTTTTTAACACAACTGTGAGACAATATTAACAATCTGTTCAATGATTTAATTATGCTTTGTAATACTAATAGTCTTTGAATCTATAGAAAAGTTATGTTACCCTAAAAGGTTAGATATAATATTATCCTGAGATTTCTAAACTGATTATCATCCAACTTCTCATAGTCGAACTTTATAAATCGATCTAATGTATCCCATTGCTAAATTTTCTACGTAATTTGTCTCACCAAAACGAGTAAATAAAAAAACGCTTTTTAACTCGTTCTTCGGTATGAAAAAACGAGACAAAACCCGTTTTTTTTATTTTCTCGTTTTGGTAAGATAAATCACGTAGAAAATTTGGCAATGGTTAATGAGCTTCAAACTTTTGTTAAAAATTCTTTTTTTTCTTCGCCCGTTTTAACAATTGAACTAGATTATTCTATTATTCAGACTAATAATCTGAATAAAAAATTCTTATTATTATCATCGTTTTTTTTTTGTTTCGTATGAACGAAAATGTCATCGTTTTTATTAGCCTATTCTTTTTTTTTAGTATATAGCATATAATTTCAACCTCTTTTTTCTCTTCAATAACTCAAATATCAGGCTTTATTTATGTATGAGCACAGTTTTTAACGGTATAGTCAAATTTTGAGAAATAAAATAATGACACAGACAGAAGGCTTGCTAAATCATTATCATGTTCAAATGTTTGCTCTAGTATTGAAGAATAGAATTTTTTAATCTCACAATGCAACAGACATTTTTTTGATCACACGTCTCATAAAAAACATTCATATATGTTTATCTTTAACATGTTCTTTTATTTCATTCTAGGGAGTACAAGTGGATCACGATAGTACTGGTCGTTGGCCGTTACAAAGCGTTAACTCAAATCCAATTTCTACCACAATGGTTACAGCAACAGCATTAGCTCTACCATCTGATTCATCTCTTGGTCGAAAAGTATCAAATGCTTCGACGACTTCTTCAGGTGCTTACTCTGAATTATCTCGTTCATGTGGAGAAGACTCAACAGACTCTGCTCTTTATTCACATTTTATTATTAAATGTAATTTAAATTCATCACAAACCACCACAATTCCAAAAGTACCCCAGGCAAACACATCATTTTCACCTCGAGTTAAAATAACATCACATCAATCACCTCTTCTTCAACAGCCACCATCAACAATTGATATACGAACGTCAAGATTTGATCAAACATCTACATCTACATTGTTCACTCACAAGCAAAAAGACACATTGTCTGTAAAAGAATATAATCGATTAAAAGCATCACCGAATTTAACAGTGACATCATACGACTTTTCATCATCTGCTAGTGCACCGGAATTTTCACTCGAAGCCGATGATGATAAAAGTAGTAATGAAAATGAAGAAGAAGAAGTAGAAGAGGATAATTTTGAACAAGATCGAAATATCACGGATAATACTACAGTCGATTATAACACTAAAATTCCAGCAAGCGCAAGACAGTCATCGCAATCAAATCCATCGCCTCAAGTACGAAAAAAATTATTTGACGATGCAAGTAAACGACAAATACCAAGAAGTAAAAGTGAAGTGAACACAATACCACCATTATTGACCAATCAACAAAAACTGCCTAGAACAATGGTATGTAACTTCTTTTATACTTCATATCTAGCGTGATTGTCGCCATTCAAAATAGGATTTTTAGTAAAAAAAACTTAGTTTCATATTTCACTATTTTATAACAAGCAATAAGTTTTGCAGGGGATAGTTCTCAAAGAATAGATATCGTTTACAATATAAATTCTCGAAGAAATCAGTGTTCATCACAAAGTTTTAAGAATTTTAGATCTAATTTTCACGTGTCATTTCCTGCAGGGATCTCAGATTTTCTGATTTTTATAGAAAATTTCTAATTCTAAATTTTTATCCGTTTTGAACTGAACTAAGAGATGATTCATAGTACACGCACCTCATGTCACAATGACATATATATCATTTTTTATTTGAGCGGTACTAATGTAGGGAATAAGTCTTCTGTGTACATGGATATTTTGCATACTTTTATGTTAGTCAGTTACATATAGGATAGTCATTGTTCTTCATTAAAGAGTTGAAGAACAATGTACTACAGAGTTGAACAATGTCTTCATCTATGGCTTGAATACGTTTTCTCAAAATAACAAACAAAGTCTAGCAACTAAGTTTTTGTTAATAGACAAGATGTTCCTGGAAAAGATGCCTTTCATAAATAAAAGTACTTTGTTCTATGCTAATCTTAGGCATCTGTTCATCTAATTGCTAGACTTTACTTGTATATTTTAAAGAAAATATTTCACTTACATGCTCTTTAACTTTGTAGTCTACTTATATGAAGAGCTAGAATTTTTACAAAATTTAATGAATACACTATAGACATCTATATCTAGCTACTAATTTGAAAAACTGCACATTTTTTATGATCAATTACAGCCCTGATGTTGTTTGTTCTTATGTGAATGTGAATATAATTTAATTCGATGAAGAAGTACATGAACACAAAGATAGTAACGTAACTAGTATCGAAAACAAAAAAAAAAGATATAATAAACCGTTATGGTAGAAAAAAAGTGTATTCTTCTTTTTTTCTGATTATTACCTTTTGGATCTGGCATCCATAGATATTTTTTTTCTAAAAACTTTTTACGTTAATCGATTAACATCATAGAAATGTAAATAACTTTATATATTCGCAGTAACAAAGTATTCCCCTCATGCATACCCTCATGCATTTCTTTTTTTCAGTAAAAAATTTCTCTAATTATTTTATAGAACTAAATAGAAGAAAAAATGTTTAGAAATCAACATAAAAAAACAAAAACTCCTTTTAGTATAATTACTAGAAAAGGAGCATCCATTCAAAAGAACATGATAATAATTTATATACACGTGCACACACATTGAAAGCATTATTATCTATTCACCAATTGTTTTTTTAATTTATCTGATAGAAGTATTTTTCCGTGAAACGCATGTTTGTTCACCTTGATAGCATACTACCTAGTTGATAGAGTATGTGGGTATGCACACAAATGAACAAAAAAACAATTAACTTTTACATGGAAAGAAGTTAATCTAAAAAAAGAAGAAGAAGAAGAAGAACGGGATATTCATTATAAGGTTTTCTTTGTTAAAAATCCTCTTTTATATTTTAATTTGAGAAACGAGTGACCATTATTATCGGGTAGACGGTTTTTTTTCGTAAGAAGAAAACAAACTTAATTTAAACTATTTTTATTTTACATCGAGTGTTTTATAATAAAATTTCAACAACAATATGAAACGTGCTATTTCGATTCAACATGACATTACTAAAAAAGTAAGTTTTATATAGATAGAAGAAGTTTATCAATGTAAAATCTTATACGATTCTACGAGAGAGAAATTAATATTAATCTTTCAATAAAATCACTAATGTTTATTAATAAATTCACAAATATTCGAGTTTCATATTTTGTATCTGTCAATCAATTATTTATTGTTGATTTAGAGAGAGTATATCCCCATCTCCTTTTTTATCATAATCATCATCATATTTATAATGTTTCTAAGTTACATATGACTGTTATTAACATTTAAGAATTTTGATGACCTTCCATAACTACCATTGATAATTGTACGTGTGTATGATGTTTCATGAGAATCATTTATACTATATATCTCTTTGACATTAAGATAATTATCGATAATTGGAATAATTGTCTATGAAATCAGAGTACAAAATAGTAAGACAAGAGTCACTCATTCTTTTTTACTAATTAATATCGCCCACTATAACATTTTATAATTTCGTATATATTCTTTAAAGTGTTGTCATTTTTATTTATTACATTTATTATCCTCATTTAATCTCCTGCTGTTAGGTAAATTTTTTTTCTTTTCTAAACAAAAAAAAATAAAATAAAATATTAGAAAATTTTCAATTTATCTTCTTTACAGAATGTATATATATATAAAGGGTGTTCTAGAAGTTCTGAAGTAATTTTAAAATGCATCATTCTAAAATTACTTCAGAACTTCTGGAACACCCTTTTATATATATATGTGTGTGTGTGTTAAATTGTGATAAATGAAATAATAATAATTAGTCTTTTTTCGGTTTAATTCTATTTCGTATTTCTCTAAGGACCGGATAACGTAACTTCTTGAAGTTTAATCATTATCTAATGATATTTCGTCTTTTGATATTTTGAACATTATTAAAAAATACGATCGTAATAGAATAGGCATTCTCAAAAATGTGACCACTTTAGATTCAAATGTTGAAACAACATTATCAAACATACACGACCAAGAATTAAGTTCACTTGAACAGTTAAATGGTCATATTTCGTTTCGTTTTACGTCAAAAAGAGATTTCTAAGTGCACTGTACGTCCATATGACTAATTTGAAATGACAGTAACTACATTTTTTATATCATCTACATTATTTTTGCTTTAGTGATTGTAATATAATGAGATAGTTCATCCAAGTGCTTAGAAATTCTTTTTTTTTTCTCAAAAAATAACATCATACTAATGGTTAACATCATTTGAGATTTAAACTGAACTTGAGATACAATCCATATTTTAATCAAGTATCTCAATTAAAAAAAAAAAACAATATTTCTCCGAAAAATATTCATTTCTCAATTGAAATATCAAACAATGGAATAATCTGTCAAAAAAGAGAGATAGACTATCTTTTGAATTATTTTCACATTATATGGTCATTATGTATTAAATTATTATTAAGTTATCACATGTATGTGCAAAGAATAACAATAAAATTAATTATTTCATTCATTCTCCTTGTTTTCGTCATCGGTGCCTATGTTTGAACTACGAATTTTGAGAAAATTTTCCAAATAGTTATAGAGAAAATGATGTGAAAAAATGACGATATTCTTCTAGATTAATTTCATCATCCATGAAGAAGAATCTCTTTGAGTTTCTTTTTGCATCATTACACGAGCACACATGTCACTTAATTTCGAAAAAATTGTATCTCAGCCATGAAACGAATATTTTCGTAGAAAAATTGTTTTTCTCAACTGATATACTTGATTAAAATATGAATTATATCTCAGTTGAGTCATTATATTGTTTATATTCTGGAAATGGTGTTAAACGTAAATGAAAAAACTATTCGTAGAATATTATACACATCTTTTATAAAATAGAGTCAATTATCTGAATAGAATATATTGTACGATGTTCACGCAGACAAAAAGAAATTTTGATTTTGTCTAAAATATATTCATGTTCTAAATGATTTGTTTGCTTGGGATTGACAGAAAAGGCTTAGTCTTACATCTAACCAGAAAAAAAAAAGGAAATTATTATTTTCTTTTTTAATTTTACTCATTTAAGATTTTGTTGTACACGAATAGGTTTCATCATATATTTTTTTTTCTCTTTCGTTGTTCCTTTCAGAAGATTAATTTCAACAAAATAGATAAATAAATTGCACTATTATAGTTTTTATTTCCACTTAGTTTCTCTTTCTCTCAAAGAAAAAAGACTGTTTCATAATTTTTTTCTTCTCTAACATATTCTTATTCTATTATCGGAGAAAACGTTCTTTTTCTAAGCGAGTGCCAATTTTTAAAAAATTAAATAAAAAAATAACAAATTTTTAACATATTGATCGAAATTCTATTGGGAATTTTGATCAAAAAAAAGCTCAGTAGATCATGAACATGAACGGCACTACGAGAGCCACGACTATCAATGCATAATGATCATCTCAGATTTTTTTGCAAAATGTACTCATATTGTAGAGCATACCGAGTTATTTATAAATCCAAATTTTTAGCTTTCCCGAACTTTTCCTTCAGAAGTTATGAAAGTTTTCCTTAGGGGTCTGACAACAAAAGAAGTGTTCCGAGAAAATAACGGAGTAAAATTAAAAACTTCATTTCTTTGTAACGATGAGAGATTCAGTCACGATTTTTTCATCACATATACTAGACGATGTCTTCTATCTACTGGCAGTCTTAAAGTTCAAATACCTACACTACAGACCTAAAAAGTTGGATCTCCAAAAACCCCTTAGTGTTCGATTTTTGTTTTATCCGATCGCGGGCCTGGTTTAGTAGAATTTTACAAGAGTGCTTTTTGTACTACTATCGACCACGACCTATGCAAATCTGAAATCAAAAGTTTGAATCTCTCTAAGGGTCTATGGAAAGTCGGGTTTTCCAAAAAAAAATGAAAAATTCCTTATTCAATAGAGTTCAAAAATCTGAATAGTACGAGGTGTTCCGCAGAACTATACGACCATTTTTTTATTGAGCCACGAATTTTTCGAAAAAATCTGGAATTTAACATATTCTCGCTATGTTGAAAATATTAAAACAGTTAAAAATTAGAAGTCAAAGATAATTTAGTATGCTCTACAATACGAGGATACTTTGAAAAAAATCTGACATGGTCATTGAACATTGCTAGTCATAGCTCTCGTGCAATGATCCTTAGTTAACGAGTAAAGAGAAAAAGAAAACTTTTCTTTCCGTTACACTACAATTAATTTTATTTTAATAAAGTAGAGTAAGAGAAAAAATGGAAAAAGAAAAAAAAAGTATGAGAAGGAAGAGAGAAAGAGTGATAGAGCATGTATAAACTTCTTTTTAAAAGTTTTTATTAAACGATCATTTCAGAGTACATTACACATATAGTTAGTCGCAGGTCGATTGTAGCTGAAAATTATTATCATTATCATTTGATTATTATTTTTACTTTTATAGTTTTTTTAATTATTAAACAACAAATCTGTATCTGTGAGTGAGTGTGTGTATGCGTATATGTATGGTGTATTATTGTACATATAGAGAGAAAAGAAAAACGACGAAAGATTTGTTCGACTATTTTAAACATCGTGTCCGGTAACATATACACATATAACAAAAAACATTGACATTTTTTTTTTTTTGTATTTTTTTTCCCTGTTTCCGTATATATTTATTTATATCATCAACGCAAAAACAATAACACAATAATCCTTATTTTCTCACACGTAATGAAGAATTATTTGTAGTTGTCGTTGTTTTAACGCAATAACTTGGCGAATGTTTGTCAATCTACTTTTTATAATGTCATTTTATCGAACAAGATCGGCAATGACTATAAATCAACTAAAACCCATGAAATGGATTCGATCCAAGAGTCCAGATAATGTATTATCGCCGTCGCATAAAATGATTCACACATCATATTCACTCTTTTCTGTAAGTAATAATAAAATCAAAAAAATTTCTTTCATTTATTTTTTTATGACGACATAAATTAAAAAAGAAAGAAATCTTTATGATATTGAAAAATATTATTATAAAAATATCTTTTATTATTAAACAAATCGAAGTAGTTTGAGCTATAATGTTAAAAAGATATGTAGATCACAAACTGTATTTGTTGTTCTGTCTTTGTTTGTTTTTCTCGGATGACTGCAAAAAATAGGCTGTTTTTGTCTAAAGTAGAACTCAGACTATCAATTTGATCAGCAGTAAAATTCTTCTTATCACAAATAGAGCTGGCCCGATGAGTGTATGTGTGCGTCGGGTGACCCCCCCTGTCAATCCTGAAAAGTTTTCGGTTTTCTCAGCGTAGCTGAAAATTCTTCTTGCGTTCTGTACGATTTCGATGGTGGTTATGGAAGGTCATCAAAATTCTTAAATGTTAATAACAGTCATATGTAACTTAGAAACATTATAAATATGATGATGATT
>CAJNOQ010007669.1:0-12031 GCA_905250885.1 Didymodactylos carnosus
GCATCTAGTTAACTCGACTGAGTGAAACTCAAGGAGACTTATTGCTTTTCACCCACAAAAATTCTTCTTTAAGTCGACTGAGTGAAACGATAGGGAGACTTATTCTGTTTAGTTTCGAGCGTTGCCTTATGCGCAGCATAGTTGGCATCTAGTTCTTTAACTGAGGGAAACGATAGGAAGAATTATTCTGTTTAATTTCGAGCGTTACCTAGCAAAATTCTTTTTTCTTTCTTTCCACACTGTGTTTTCGTGTTCGGGTCAGACACTCGTTCTCGGTTAAATCTGATCGTACATATTTCGCCCTATAGGTTTCCTGTCTTTTTTCTTTATTTCCACAAATACCGCTTTTCTCGTTCTAGTTAGCTACTCGTTATAGGCTATCTCTGATGTTACACATTTTTAGGAAAAGATGATTCGAAAGTAGGAGTCCTTGATCGATCTGAAGTTAATTTTTCTGTGTATCCTTTAGTTTACCTATAATTATTTCATCAAAATTTGATGTATGACAAAAAAGTTAATTTCTGAGGGTGCTCGGAACTTCTTAGATAACCGATCATCTTGTTTTGTAATGCAGTATGCATACTAGCAAGAAGAATCAGAAGAAACCTGCCTCATACGGGCTTAGAAGAAAATAAAATATTCTATGCTAAGAACAAACAAATAAGATAACGTATTCGGTTTAAAACTCTCTTCTTCGAGCGTGCTAGCAACAAAAATTTTGGCCAGGAGCCGCACCGTAAGTGAAAACAATTTTTCTTTGCCTCAACATGCGTCGAAGATAATTTTCCGTGCGCGAACAGGCATGGACAGGAAAAGATGCTTCGTGTTGGTCACGCGTGCAAAGTAATGTTTCACAAAATACAAGAAAGAAATTTCACACATGGTCGCATCTTTTGAGATATCAAAATTTCTTTTTTTCTGTTGGTTTTTTGACAATAAAAGTTTCAAAGCTGAAGTAACAATAACACATCGTACAGATACAAATTTTTGTAGAAGTATACTCGAGAAATAATAATCATATGGAATAAAAATTCATATAGAAGTCGATTTAAAAAACTTCGATATATTCGCACCTGCATCGGTTAGCAGGGTGATGGGCGTTGATTAGAAGTTAGGTGACGTGCCATTAGCTAGTTTCAATTCTACTCGTTTGTTTAATGTAAATTTACCGCATTCCAAATGAGTGTGATTCGTCTAAAGCTGCATTATTGAGTTGTAGTAGATTGACTGTAAGTTGGTTCAAAAAATTTAAGTTTTTCTTCAAGTTGTAGGCTTTCAGTTGCATAAGGACAATGGAAAAAATAATGTTTACCGTGCTTACTATCACCACCACAACTACACTCAGACGAGCCAATAAACTTACGTTTATATAAATAGTAATTTAATGGCGAAATATTTGTTTTCTAGTGATGGGAACTTAAACGTTTCAGAAAAACTTCAGTTATTAACTCGATTTTTAACGTAATTCGCATTTTACAGATGTTCACACGTAAAAAACTGCGCGAGTTTTCAATTTTTTGAGATTATAGTCATCGAAACTTCACTTACATGCAAAAGTAAAGTGATATTTGGAATGAGCGTCAAAAACTGCATCAGATGTTGTGCCTTTGAAATATTCTAGAGAAATGAAACATTTTGTCAAAATTTGCTCGGAAGCCGAACATAAAAAATCGAAAAATTGTCGAAATTTTTCATGTCTCCAAAAGATTTCAAACGCACATCATCTTAGCTAAATTCTGTGTGGACGGACGGTCGAAGGTTTTCATTTTCTTGAAAATTTTGATCCTTCAAAATCCCAGTTCTCCAATTGATGTGGGTTTTAAACAGTCACTTCCTACTAAGACAAATTAGGAACTATGTGAGTTTGTTTACTTTTTATCAGACTTTCGAATGGCATGTTGCTCGAACAGAACGGATAAAACATAGTTATAGAGTGATAGTCAAGATATCAGAGATGCCTACTTTTCGCAAATCGACGATGGTGCTCATCTTGTAAATTCTATAACTCTAAGTCCGAAGGTTATTTTCTATTTTTCATTCCCTCAGTTTTGATAGTAGAGTCCGAATATGAAATAAAAAGTATATATCAATTTTTCACTCGTGACCGGTCTTTGGCAAGATACTCGATCGACTGCCGAAGTCTCTCTTAAACGTTTTGGAAAAACTTCAGTTATTAACTCGATTTTTCACGTAATCCGCATTTTGTAGATGTTTACAGATGCACTCTTTTTAAAAGAGCGTTTCATTCTTCTGAAGTCCTTGAGGATGAGCCTACAGGTCTCCTGTCTTTTTTCTTTATTTCCTCCTATATCGTTTTTCTCGTTCGAGTTCCTCAAGCAACAATGTTGACGTGTGGAATCGTGGTCCAACTATAGTGAGCAACAACGGTCCAGGTCAAAACCCAAATGTCCAGAACTTTGCTGCCCGCCCCCACCCACCGTAAGTGCAATTTATAGAAATTGTCAAGTGCTTTTACTGTCATTGTTTCTTCTTTTGGGTGCGGGCACAACTAGGGCTGTGACAGTTACCAGTTACTGTTACCACCGTTACTCGGTAACTGTAGCTGCTGAACAGTTGACGTTCTTGGTAACCGTAACGGTTAAGCAGTTACCGTACAAGTACCGATAATGACCAGTTACAAGTAATGGTAACTGTTCAGTATATCGTTCAAGAGTCAAATCTCTAAATATCTAGGTATCCAGGGTGAGAGTGAAAGTTCGTAGCCTCACCCTTACCCTGGATACGTTCTTGGTAACTGTTATGGTTACCAAGAACGTCAACTGTTGTTCAAAATCGCATCTTTATTCTGTAATATATATTGAGCCGTATGCTGTTAAAATATCGGTCTTAATGTTTTGTCTAAAAAGTGTGATATACGTGCCAGAGGGGATTTTATCTGCGCTACTATTGGTCTCAATGGTGCGCCTGGTTTATGGTCTTTTGGGTTATAATATAAATGAGATAGCTCACAGTCTTCAGGTGGTTTCAACTTCTCGTATACTGTTTTTCATATACATTTTTTGCTCAATAAGTTAGTTAGCAGCAAGTTCGTACTTTTCCAAATGAGCATATCACCGGATCGAAAAATTTTAAAAGCTTGTTCGATCAAAATCGATTACAGATTGGTCTTCTCCATGATTGATTATGTGATACGCAATGACTTTAAGATCGGGGTACTTTAGAAAAAAAACTGCCCATGGTCTTGCCCAAAAACTTTTCCAAAAGTTACCGTATGGGACCAAAGGCAGAACGATGTCGAAAAACTTTTCTAAAGTACCCCGATCCAGAGGTCATAATCAAACATGGAGAAGACGAATCTGCAATTGGTTTTAAGCGAACAAGCTTTTAAAATTTTGACTTTAAGATCGGGGTACTTTAGAAAAAAAACTGCCCATGGTCTTGCCCAAAAGCTTTTAACTTTTTAACCCAAAAACAGTTAACTTTCTAATCTATGCGCAACATAGTTGACAAAAGTTCTATGTATACTTTGGTATATCCAGCAACAGAGTGAAAGAGTGGAATCGTGTTCAAAAAGAACCAACAACAATTAGTGCTACTACTGACAAGACTCTCACTACTTTTCTGCAACCGTTAGTGTAATTTATAGCATTTGTCAAGTTTCTTTCATTGTCATTGTTTCTGCGTTTGGGTGCGGGCACAACAGCAACCACTTAAAGGACGGAGGTCGATAAGGGGAAAAATTGACCCCCTCTCAGATCAAGCTCACATTCACAAGTCCGATGTAGTTTTTCTCGTTGATTAAAACTAGTATCTCAAAAAAACCATTTTCAGCACCCGTGGATAGAATTTGGCATCGAATCCTCAAAAATAGATTTTCGTCATTTTCCGGCGAATTTGGCCTAACTTGTAAAACGTTTGCTGATCACACAACATAGAGCCTTGAAGTTGGTGTCAAATGGAAGAGCGCGTCGACTTCTATATATATTTCGATGGAGAAAAGTTATGCTATACGTCGGAGTCTTGAGATAGAGATTTCTGACAAACCCGGTTTTCTAGAAAACGTAGTGATCTTAAAGTTTCTCTCAGAAGCGTTTCAACCAGATCAATCGATGACCCCTAGAATTCTCCATAAAATGTGATGCTGATGAAGTTTCCGCGATGTTGTCTCAAAGCCTGGTATAGAAAATACACTACAGATGGAAAGTGACATTAAGGCGACTGAATTTATATTCATACTCTTAAAAAGCCTGTAACTTGGTCGTCCACGATCGGAAAAACTTTGCCAGCATCTCATCTTATGGAGAATTAAAGAGACCATCGAATGATATGGTTGAAAACCTTCTCAGAGAAACGTCAAGATCACTACGTTTTCCAGAAAACTGGGTTTTTCAGGAATCTCTATCTCAAGACTCCGACGTATAGCATAACTTTTCTCCATTGAAATATATAGAAGTCGACACGCTCTTCCATTTGACACCAACTTCAAGGCTCTACGTTAGAGAATGTGATCAACAAACGTTTTACAAGTTAGGCCAAATTCGCCAGGAAATGACGAAAATGCATTTTTGAGCTGCGAGGGTAAAATGACTATAACGGTTTTTCTAACAAACCTAGAGACTTGGAGTTTTCACCATTCGGTTCACGTTGCTGATGCTGAGCTCTATAATACGAGATAGCTCTCATCACTGACGTAAAAGGCCGATGTAAGTGGTGGTCGGTTTTATATGGCTTTAGCCTATCCGTCGATGCCGAAAACATCACTCTACAGTAGTATTTTTAGTGTTAGGACACCCACACCCCATTTGTTCTCAACATTATATATATCATTTTGTAGTCCGTAAAATTCTCAATCGAAACATTTATAGTAGCTGAGGTTTGCTTTGGGCAAAGAGAAGAAATGGGGAAAATATTCGAAATAAAGTTCATTTAAGGGGAGAAAAGTTTCGATGCGGGGTTTTTATCCAGAGGGGCTGAAAATGGTTTTTTTGAGATGCTAATTTCAATCACGGAAAAAACTACATCGGACTTGTGAATATGAGCTTCATCTGAGAGGGGCCAGTTTTGCCTCTTATCTCTCCCCGTCCTTTATTTTTTACTAAGAAATTAATTTAAAATAAAATATTAGTACAGTACGATGATAGTGTACGCGGGATAGAAATAACTTTTGCTTCTCCTAAACATCTCTTTCGTCTCTTTAGCGTTTCATTCAGACGACTTTCCAATCTTCCCAAACGGTAGTTGGCCGGTAGTGTTTCTTTAACTCGACCGAGTGAAACTCAGGAAATTTATTGGTTTTCACCTCGAGTTTTGCCTAGCAAAAATGTTCTTTCTCGCTTTCTTTCTAGACTCTTTTTCCGGTCGAGTCAGCCACTCACTCTTGGTCATCGTCACGTGATATGCTTCACGGCGAATATATGCTACAGAATCAGCATTAGATTTGACCGAGATAGGGATTTTAATTTTTGCTGGTAATAGGAGAAATATCGGTTTTTCAAAAAAATTCATCTGACAAAGTAATTTTCATTCTACACAAAAACAGATGTTGCTACTGTGCTGAGCGTAGTCGATTACCTCCATTCCATGAAATTTCGAGATACCCAGAGATGTCTGCCGGGCGATATATACGAGCTCGCGCAAAGCGAGTCCTGTTCAATTGACGATAGCTGGACAGTGGGGACTCACATAATTTTGTAGAGTAACGACCGGACTACCTACGCATGCAAGAAAATTACTAACTTTCTATGTTACTTTTCTGTGAACGGAGGTGGGTTTCGAAAGAGCCTTTGGAAAACCGCAATTCTAGAAAACAAGTTTCTGCTTACGGAAACATGTCGCAGGGTCTTAGCAGCACGTTGATGAAAAACGCAGGTCGCTATCTATTAGTGTGATTGAGTTATTCCAAGAGCAACCAATGATCTATTGAATGGAATTATTTTTAAAATATAGGCCCCCATGGGCTATGAAGAACCCCAGCCTGGTTTGGGCGCAATCTGCTTTGTTGCTGAGATATTGAATTTTTACTCGAATTTTCCCCATGGGATCTGGATTTCAAGCAAAATCGGTGTTTTCAATTTCATGTTGAAACTTGTCGCATATTGTAGGCCAGACCATTTGTAGCCTGATGAACAAAGGCCGAGCTGAAAGCCTCTTTCCGCTGCGGTGAAAGAACTTTTTCAAAACTTGCTCCATATTTTATCTTTGAAACCCATATGGAAAAAGTTCTTTCACCGCAGCGGAAAGAGGTTTTCAGCTCGGCCTTTGTTCATCAGGCTACAAATGGTCTGGCCTACAATATATATAACAAGTTTCAACATGAAATTGAAAACACCGATTTTGCTTGAAATCCAGATCCCATGGAAAAAATTCGAGTAAAAATTTGATATCTCAGCAACAAAGCTGATTGCGCCGAAACCAAACTGGGGTTCTTCATAGCCCATGAGAGTCTATATTTTAAAAATAATTCCATTCAAAAAGGTTTTTAGTACCTCAGGAGGTTCCCTCGTCAGACCATACAGATTTGGGAAAAAGATGATTCGAAAGTACGAGGCTGTAGATGACATACCTGAAGTTAGTTTTCGAATCTGTGCGGTAGTTATGTTAACATATTGTGACGTAATTAGTGTCACAAGATGAGTATAGTTTTTAGAAAATTCTATGGTTTTTCCTATCAGATAATTATTCGTCACGTGATATACTTCAAACTGAATCTGCTACAGTGCTTATATGGTGAAATCTATACTTTTATAGAATATATAACACAAGAGTCAGACACTCGTTCTTAGTTCATTTATATCTTTATTGTTTCTAATAATAAGGCCAGCGGCGAACCATTTTAGGCCATGCGTAAGACAGGTGCATTTAAGTGACAAAGTGTAACAGATGGAAGATGAACAACTGAAATAATATATATAAAAAAAAGTTAAATAACGTCAAGGAAAAGTGAAAATAACACAGACTAGACGGAGAGACATGGCGTGGACTAATTTAAATTTTATTAATTTTTATTAATGTTCTACTAGGAAATCATCGAATCTGTTAGTTGTTAACGTAAAATACAACTACTTTTAAAAGAATCGCGAGTAAATCATCATCTAGATTTAGATCATTCAGCAATAGTGCGTCGACTGTAATCGTGGTTAGAAAATGTAGTTCGTGTTTCAGATTTTGCCAGGCGGAAAACCAGACTTTAATCTCATAAAAAAGATTTCATCATGTCCAGCACGAAATTTTAGGCGCTTAGGAAATAACTTGGATGTTAATAGCTCAGATTTTAATACGTTGCGCATTTTTGAAATCATCATTGTTAAAAATTTTGGATCTTTCTGTATCAGATTATTCCATTCTTTGGTTATTATAGTAAAAAAAATTCCATCTGATTTCATCTGATTATCGTTTCACTCAGTCGACTTTACAGTCTTCCTGAAGGGTAGTTGGCATCTAGCTCTTCCTTGCTTTCCACAATGTGTTTTCTCGTTCGACTCAGTCACTCGTTCTTAGTTATCTCTGATCGTACACGTTTGGGAAAAAGATGATTCCGAAGTGCAGGGAGAGTAGATGACATATCTAAAGTTATTTTGCGAATATTTAGTTATCGTATAATTGGTGACACAAAAGGAGTAGATTTTTTAGAAAACTCTATCGTTTCTGCTATGAGATGATTAATTGTCACTCGATTCACTTCATGGTGAATATATGCTACAGTACTGAATATGATGGACGCTATACTGTCGCAGAACATATGACACGATAATGAATCAGCTGATATAGGAATATAGAAATTCTTCTTGAACAATAGTCAAACTGTTATGAGTTTGTAGATGTTCTAATTCCGTCTGTTTACCGTTTCACTACTTCCCTGCCACCGTAAGTGTAATTTATAGAAATTGTCAAATGCTTTTACTGTCATTCTTTCTTCTTTTGGGTGCGGGCATAACAACAACAAATAAAATTTATTTTTTAGAAAGAAATTAATTTAAAATAAAATATTAGTAGAGTACGATGATAGTATAGCGAGATAGAGATAACTTTTTTTGTTCTTCTGAAACATCTCATGTACTTTTTGACACTTAGTACAATCAGTAATGAGTGATAATTGATGACATAGTCGTCGGCTGGTTTTCTTAAGTTTCAAAAAGTCAAAGTTTTATTTTATTTTGCTTTGTAAGCTAAGTATTCTTTCTATGATGTTGACAGGTTCAGCTTTGGTTAAACAAGTTGGTAATTGTCATTTTAAAAAATCAACGAGTTAATCACGCAAATTGGCAGTTCTTGAATATTTAAAATGTACAGGATAATTTTTAAACCATTCGCACACACTTTCATTCTTCTTGAAGTCGACGGAGTGAAACTCAGGAGACTTATCGCTTTTTGCTCCGAGCGTTGCATAGCAAAAATGTTCTTTCTTTCTAGACTCATTTTGTCGTTCGAATCAGCCACTCGTTCTCAGTTATTTTTGATGGTGCAGATTTCGGGAAAAGATGATTCGAAACTAGAGAAATCGTAGATGACACATCTGAAGTTAGTTTTGGATGTTTGCTTTATGTATGCTATAATTAGTGATGTTTTTTAGAAAACGCTACCGTTATTTCTATGAGTTAATTAATGGTCATGTAATTCACTTCATACTGAATATACGCTACAGTGCTGTATGTGATGACTATAATAGAATATATCACACGCGAATCAGATGTTATGTCAATGTGAATAATATTCTGTATAAGATATGTAGACAAGACAGCTATGACTTTCTAGATGTTTCAATTTCGTCTGTTTACTGTTATACTCAGTCGACTTTCCAATCTTCCCGAAGGGTAGTTAGCACCTAGTTCTTTAGGTCGACTGAGTATTATAAATAATACACGATACGGAAAAAGGCGGATGACAAGTGGTCTTTTCGCGGAAGAAAAGAGAGGTTACAAAATAAATTTCTTATTGCACTTAGGTTGTATATTCCCCCCTTTTTTTTTTTTGTTTTCCTTCTTACAGTTTTAGGGACACCAGCATGACAACGTTAGTTCATAATGATTTTTGAGAAGAAGTGTCTCTGCAAAAATTTACTCCTTTGTTTACTTGTTGAATAGTTTTGTTTAGATAATTTGTTATTTATTTCTTAGACATTTCATTACTGGACACGGTGCACCAAGGCCACTTGACAGAAACTATATTTTCTTGTGTAATCATAGAATAGATCGTTATAGCAATAGTTATCAACCACTACATGTGAAACCCCTTCTATGGCTAAATCTATGGAAAAAGTTTTTAAAAAAAGTCGAAAATTTGAAATTCTTTGATATCAAAAGTTAATTACCTCAGTCAAAATTCCATAGAAAAAAAATTATTTTTTACTAATCGAGAGCTTATGAAGTGTCTAAGGTTGGAACAAATTCAGTTCTGGTATGACGCTTCGTTACTTTTGTATATCGATTTTATCAATGTCCACGGGTGTGGACGTCCGGGGGTGAAGGGTTAACAGTGAGCGTACCAAACTCTTGTAGACCAGTAGTAGAGATCTTTCTGAATTTTCACCTGCATTCTTTGCTAGATATCGTATAAGTCCGAGTCGCGTCGACGTTTTTCTCTTAGTCTCTTATATATGTTTATTAAATTTAAGACAGCGATCAAATGTAACCCCTAGATATTTAACTTCATTTGTGTGAGTTATTTGCTAGCCATTGATGGTGATAATTAATAGTGTTTTATATTTTTTCCTCGGATGTTTTGTGAAATGTATCAGTTTTGTTTTGTTTTCTTGTATTTCTAATTTCCATAGTTGACACCAGCGTACAAATTGATCAACTGATTCTTGCAGCCTAATGGCTAAACTTTTTACTGTATTTGCACTACTCCACAATGCTGTGTCATCTGCGAATAAATTGCTGTCTGTGAGGTTTGGACATTTGAGACAACGAGTCACTAGTAAAAAGTATGTAGAGGAGTAGAGAGAAAGACGAGCCTTGTCTCAGTGTAAATGTTTCGTATACTATGCATTTATACTCTACCATCCACTCCCTGTCAGTTAGGAAATGACAAATCCACATCCATAGATATTCAGGGTTTTTTATATGTTTTAGTTTGAATAATAATTCGGAAAACCACACCGAATCGAGCGCCTGTTTAATGTCAAATGCAATAATAGCAGATTGTCTGTTTTTTAATGAACTAATACATCATGTTTCAGTTGTAGGAGATTATCAGTTGTACACTTATTTTTCCTAAATCCTGATTAGTAATCAGGTAATAATTTAAGTTGTTCGGCAAAATCGCTTAATCTTTGTTTGATAATACGTTCCATTAATTTACCAAGACAACTGAGGGGATCAATAGATCTGTAGGATTTAAGATAATTTGGATTTTTATCAGGTTTCTGTATTAAAATGATATGGCCGAGTTTCCATTGAAACGGAACATATCCGAATTTGGAACTGCTATTAAAGAGCGCTACAACGTGCTGTAGTAAAAGCTTAGTAAACTTTTTCAAGCATTTATTATGAATTCCATCATGTCCAATAGCAGTATTCCCTCATTTTGATAAAGCTGTTTTTAATTCTTCATTGGTGATTGTTGGGTGTGAGAATGATTCAATTTCGCTAAGCCGTTTTGTTTTATTTCTGACAGCACTTTCAATATCAAATTGTTCTATACGATTGTTTGGTCGTTTATCATAAAGAGTTTCAAAATATGATTTAAACATGTCAACTTTTTCTTTATCAAATATAGCAGTTTTCTATTTTTGTATTTAACCTGATACTTCAATTCTCTGTTTACTCGTTTACCTTGAAATCTGTTTACTAAGGACCAGAGCTTGTCTTCTTTAATTTTGGTTGTTGATAGTATGTTCATCAGCTGTTTAAAATGATTTCGTCTATCATTTGATAATGAATTTTGAACAAGTAATCGGTATTTATAATACTCTTTTTTAATTAATTCGTTATTCGGATGTTTCTGAAATTGCCTATAAATTTGGTGTATCTTTTTTATAAGGTCGGATGTCTGTCTACTTGATTTTATTTGGCTGAGCCATCTGAATGATTTACCTCTGGTATAGATAACTGACAAGCTTTTGTGATACACTCCATATAAAGTGACTGTAATCAATTGGATTCTCTGTTGTTTTGAGGTGATTTTGTTGGGAAAAATGTTTTTTGTGCACGGTTTTTCCGAAATTGTGCACGTTTTGCTATTTTCCGTACACTAAAAAAATCTTTTGACATTTTTGTGCACGGTTACAGAAAGGTGCACGGCAAAAAGACAGAAATGTGCACGGAGACGTTTTTGTGCACGGTTTTTCAAGGAGTAAAAGATATTTTGTCATTTTTTCATCCTAAACAAATAGGATGATCTATGAACAGACGTCTCGTTTAATACGAACGAGACTTATTGACTGAAATGTTTGATAAATCCTAAAAATTGGTGTAGAGTGAATTTAAGAATTATTGTGTGTTCATGTAAACAAAACCTTAAACTATATGTTTGTAAACATGCAGTAGGACTTATGATTCACCTTAATCTTTATGCTATAGCTGATCCAGCTAAATTACAAGTGTTAGGAAAACGGCGTGAACGTCCAAAAAAGGCAGGAAAAGCATTAAGTCGATCATAAATTTGGTGAGAATACTAAAAGAGGACTTTTATTTGTAAATAGCTACATGCTATATTTTTTTGGATAAACAAAATTTAATAATCAAACAACAGGGTATAGCTCGTTCTTCAAAAAGCGTGCACAGTTCTGTCTTTTTCCGTGCATCTTTCTGTAATTTACTCAGAGTATAATAGTGAAGCTTCAACATCAGCTAGTACCCAGTCTGCTTTCTCACTTAAACTTATTGCTTTTCACTTCTGCGTTGCCTAGCAAAATTCTTCTTTAAGTCGACTGAGTGAAACTCGGAATGGCTTATTCTGTTTTACTACAAAAAATTCTTCTTCTTTCTTTCCACACACTTTTCTCGCTCGAGTCAGCCATTCGTTCTCAGCTATTACTAATCGTACAGATTTGGGAAAACATCCTTCGCTATCTGGAAGAGCTATTTTTTCGATATATGTTTTACTTGTTAAGTTAATGAGTCTCAAGACT
>CAJNOQ010007670.1:0-12031 GCA_905250885.1 Didymodactylos carnosus
GATACCTTTTTGCCTTTTTACGGTTTTGAAGGAACATAATATATTAAATTCAATTGAAAATACGTTAAGTAAAGGCATTTACAAATTTTTGGGAGAGTGAAGTGAAATGAGAAGGAAACTTCCAGTTATACTGCTTGAGGATGATACTTGATTAGTATCGAAAGCTCCAAAAATTTGTAAGTGCCTTTACTTAATTGTCAGTTGTAGTTAATATATTAAATATGTTTTGATTTATATTTCGATTTAAACCAATTTGATTTACTTCTGTATTTCCTTTTCATCTGGACTGTCACTCACTATCATCAGTATGTGCATATCCTTAGCCAATAGCTCTGTACCTGTTTGAAGGTCTTTCGTTTTCCTCGCACTCTACTACCCATGGTTCTTCTTTGAAAATTTAAACGACAACAGAATAGAGAAGGGATGATATTCCTTAGTTCACACAAGACCTACGTGAATCATTTGGCGTGGGTAGTTTGTGTTTTCTCTGCCCGATATGATTGTTATCGTTTTGTCTTTCCACCAATTTGACTTATTTCTTTATTTGCTTTTCATCTGTACTGTCACACTAAATTTGTAATTATCAGTATGTGCATTTCCTATGTGCAAAATTCTAGGTCTTTCCTTTTCCATCGAAATATTTTGTTGTTTGTCACTGAGTTGAGATGGGTTTTAGGGTACGTATATTGCGGGTTTTTGTTGTGGTCCGAGCTCTGAAAGAGTGGAATTATTGGCTAGATAGGATCACCTCATTTTATGCCGTAAATCTTTCAAGAATGGTTTTTTTATTGACGCTACAATAATTCCTCTATCAGCCTTTTTTGCAGAAACCATGTTTGAGTCTGTTGTAGTCAGCGTTTAATCCAATTGCCATACCTGTAATGTGATATGGGTAACACAGGGTGTTCGTACACTGTGATTATTAATGAATTTTTCTCAAAAAAACTTTTTTCTATGTAAGTTAACGTCCTGCATTCCCAGGCAAACATTACCTATGGGAAAAATCTAGATACATTTCGTCTGTAATCGGGCGATACAGGTTGCCATCTAGATTACTAGTTGGAATCGTTGTTTCAAATTCGTCACAGATCAGACGTAAGAGAACGTTAATAATGTATGTAAAAGGGGTATGAAAGTTGCGTGACTTCTAAGATGTTGAATTTTGAAAAATTCTAGAAATGAGCCCTCAAGATATAGGTAGAGTGAGGTACCATCACTAACGAACTCATCTGATGTCTGCGTATAGAAAGTATAGTCTGTGTTGGAAAAGAGTTCTGAGCCAAAAATATCCGTGGCTCTCTGTTAACAAGAAGAAAACGATCATAATTATTTTTAATCCTCCCCAGGATTAAGTGGACGAACAAATTTTTCTTCAGGGAAAGACAAGATGCTGTTTAGGAGAAAACCCGATTTCTTGATTGAAAAGCGTAAATTTCTGATGGAGAAACAGATTTTTTGTCAGGGAAGGACAACAAGTTTTCGTCAAGGAAGGACAACAAGAAGCACCGATTTCTTGGTTGAAAAGCAAGAATTTCTTAACGAGAAAGAAATTTTTCTTGTGTTTTTGCTGAACAAATCGGTGTTTCTCCATAAGAATTTCACCTTTTGAAATGATAAAATAGTTGTTTCTCCGCTAGAAGTTCAAGGATTTTTCTGAAGAACTCGGTGTTTCTGCATAAGAACTTCATGTTTTTCCTGTAAAAATCGGTCTTTCTCCACAAGAACTTCAAGGTTTTTCCTGAACAGCTCGGTGTTTCTGCATAAGAAGTTCATGTTTTTTAATGAAGACATCGGTGCTTCTTGTTGTCCTTCCCTGACAAAAAATCTGTTTCTCCATCAGAAATTTACGCTTTTCAATCAAGAAATCGGGTTTTCTCCTCAACAGCTTCTTGTCTTTCCCTGAAGAAAAATTTATTCGTCCACTTAATCCTTCTTAATCAAAAAATCAGGCTTTCTCCGCAACAACTTCACGAAATTCACTGCATTCGTTGAGGATGTCACAAGCTCTTTCAATTGAAACGCTTAATGTTTCGAAAAATAGAAGAGTTCTGTCTAAATGTTTTTATATCATATTCATCAACCCTTTAACTATACGAAACAGATGATGATCTATTGATCTGCGCCAACACGTTAGAATAGACAACAAACGCAGCGTAACTACTTTATAGCAGGATTTTATGCCTAGTAGGTCTAACGCCTCTGAAGAAACAGATTTGTATCTTCTTTATTCTATGTTATGCCAATTTCGTGCTTAGATGATCCGTTTTATTCATAGAGTTCAAAAAACAGAGCACATAGCATCATTCTCTTTCGGATAAGTACTTTTTTCTTCATGCGAATTTTGACAGTTTTCCCTAGGCATCCATCAATTCTTACATCAGAAGTGGTGCGACAGTAGCACGAATTTCGTAAGAATAAGATAAGAATTGAGTAGGAATCATAAGAAAGTAATAAGAAAGAGTTCTTAGAGAGAGAGAGAGTTCTTATTAGTTTCTTACTGAGTTCTTATGAAATTCTTATAGCAAAATTTTTCGAACCACTCGCATGGTTCCTTCGGCAATTTTCTTGAGTTTTAAATGATAATGAATAGAAAAAGATTTTTTAAAAAAACCGGTCCGTTCAGGGTTTCAACCTGTGAGTTGTTCTTGATAATCCATGGATTCTCTTATTGAAATACTGCGGACACATTTATATATAAACATCGTGTCTGTATATTCTAACATAACATGTTTTTCAACTGAACTTCTGTTATAAGTGGCGCTTAGTATTTTGAGTATGGAAATCGCGTGTATCACGATGGAATATAATTTAGTGCACCGAAATTTTAAATTTATGATAGTGGATCCTAGACATGAGACTGCATTGGTAAAATTCTATGGTTTAACGAAATCTCCGAAGAAAAGTTATTTCTATGAAATCTTACTGGAACAAAATGAACAAAGAATAATTCTTGCAAAAATCTTGTAAAATCCTGATAAAGGATTCTTATTACTTTCTTACTCGATTCTTACGAAATTCGGGCGACTGTCGTGCCACTTCTTATATAAGAATCTAGTGATAATCGAATAAGATTGTTATCACAAATTTCAAAAGAATTTGTCCAGGGTTTACTCTTCGTGAAATGGAATAATTTTATTTTCTCTTCCAATTTATGATAGCACTGGAACTAGGGAAAATAGAACTTATATAAATATGAACTTCACTTCCATTGATAATGAAACGTTTCTTCTATAAAGAAAACGTCAATACAAAAACAAATAGGTGGCCCTTTATGAGTGGACAGTAAAATATTAATAACTTTCTTAGATTTCATTCATTTGTTATTTTTTTAGAATTCGAAGAAAATGGCAAAATTTTTCTTATTTCTTCTGTTCGTGATTATAATCTCATTCACGAATTCTCAATGTTGTCATCATCAACAAAAATTTGATAAGACAAATAAAATACTCAAAAAGAAGATATTAACATTTTTAGCTACTTTACAACGGGGTGTATGTTCGAATATCATATTAATTAAAACAAACAAATTTATTTTCACCAAAATTGATTGGTCGACTTTTTTTAGACGTTTGAATATTTATATGGCATATTTTGTGACATAGAAGGTTTATTACAAAGATCAAATACCGTTCAATCAACAGAATTAAGACAAATTACATTTGATCAAAACAAATATATATGTGGCGTTGAAATAATTTTAAATTTAGCACCAAATAATCTTAGTATAACATTTTTTGAATTTCTTGCATTTGATCGTGATTATAAATTATATGATTATGAAGCACAAGTAAGAAATAATGGACTTACATTTAATGACCCACCACAAACAAATGTTCCATTAATTGGAGAACTATGTCAAGCTGTTCAGCAAATATGCGAAGGTAGTAATCAACAGTATTCAAGCCTCGAAGATTGTATTAATTTTATGACTAACCAAATACCATTTGGTACATTCGATCAGGGTGATCAAAACAGTGTTGTTTGTCGAACAATTCATATTAAGTTAGCCTCAATATCGCCAGATATACATTGTCCTCATGTGGGAAAAACAGGAGGTGGAGCATGTACAAATAAAACATCACAATCCTACTATCAAGATGATAATTTTACGAAATGCGCACATAAACGAAATAAAAATTGGTAATCAAGAGAATGTGCACTCTCATTCAATAAAATCTCATTATTTTGTTTTTATTAAATTTTATTCCCACATTCTTGTTTTTGTTTTTTGAATAAAGGACGGTGAACCAGAATCGGTCGACAAGAACCATATTCGGCCCCATCTCATTTCTTCTCGAAAGATGTCTAGAATAAAAGAGCATGTCATCTTATGATGTTCTAGGCCCCTAGTTTCCCTTCAGACTTGATATTTGTGAGAAAATCGATTAGCTTTGATCAATTGTAATTTGCTTAGCATGATTTATAAGTGATGATTTGATATTACGAGACTCTAAAACATATAAACGAAAAGAAATCGTGAGCTAAGGTAAAACAGTTCCGCATTTTTCCATCTAAAAGAGATTTTGCTGTGAGAAACTAAATGATTTAGAGAAATTTACCATCTAGAAGTGGCTTCGACATTGCTGAAGAATTATAAGAAATGATTTTGTGACATTCTTGTTGACATTAATATCAAGTACAAATTGGTGGATATTTTTCCATAACATTCTTGATAAGAAATGCTGGTATTGAACGTTCTCCATTGGCTTTTGAACTGCATAGTTAAAATATCTGTGCTCACTATCAAGCTATCATCAAGCACATATGGAAAGGATATAAGACGATATATGTTATTTGATCGATCAATATAGCATCCGACTAACGCTGGAAGGTCCGTGAACCAATATTCCGTAAAACTGTTAAACAAAATAAATCTAGTAAAACCTTCCGCAATCGTATTTCATTATACGTCTTTTCATTGACCATCTTACTGGATGAAATTTATTTGTACGACATAAAAGTCTCTTCTATGTTCAAAAAGACGATACAAATCTAACTTTAGATCATTCAATAGTGCGCTGAAGTTTTAATACTTGTATCAGGATGTTTAGAAAACTAAAGCTTTCATATAACTACTGAAATTTTGTACTGAATATTGTCGAAGAATAAATGCACGAAGATGTGCAATAACTAAACAAGCACCAGCAATTCACTTTATTTAAAATTGGAGATGGAAGACCATGAACATGTCAAAAATCTTTGTTCTCGTTGTCGTAGCGGAAACACGATCTCATATAATTTTGATTTAGCCCGATCAGCTGCTTGCATGATGTTACATAGAGTAGGATGTGCATAAAAAATTTTGAAATTCCATGAGGCGTCCGGCTTCCATCTAGATTACATCTCTGTATGCTATATTTATATAAATCTGTGTACAAGCATCCGATTTGCAAGGTGAAAGCTTTGCAAAGATCAAGTGAATTTTATTTTCCAATGTGTTGTAGAGCACTCGATAGAGAATTCAACGGAGATCATAAATATCATCACCCCCCCTCCCAAAATCGTTTCGGTGCCGAGAGATCCTCAAAATACTGAGGAGTCAAAAATCCAAATCCTCGTTTATCGAAAAAGCTCCGTAGTTTGGCCCCCCTAAGGTCATAAAGCTTTGCAACCGGGGTATTCGGATGCAGCGTTGAAAAGTGAATCTAGCCATGTAGCTAGATGCTCAAAGCTCTAATTCTAAAACTGGTTTTTTGATAACGCAGTTAGAGTCAATCGCACTTTGGAACGCTTTGTCGTCTGATATTAGAAACTGTAAAAGCTTACTTATTTTTCGGCAATTAGCGAAGAATCATTTCTATAGAGTTCCATTAGTTTATCGAGTCTATAATATACCTCTTGAAGCTGATATTATTTACTATCACATTCGAATAGGTTTTTCTTAGCTGAAGGCAAATTTTTATAAGAAACAACTCTCTATCACAAATTTGTGTCTATGCGGTGCAATTGAAACAAGAGAACATCATATGCTTCATTGCCCGAGATATGCGGAAAATAGACAGTTGTTACAAAACAAGTTGCTTAACGAACTGATTGGTGATCGATTGTTCATGTCTCGTCTAACAGTTAAAGTTCCTCTCTCAAAGGATAATTTTGTTCTTGTTGTACGTACTATCATTAAGTATGTAATTGATACAAAGCATTTTTCTACATTGTTAAATCTTGAACTGTAGTTATAGTTATTATGTGTATTTTTATTACTGATTCTCTTGTCAGTTGCACTTACTGACACACTACAGATTCCAATTTTGTAATATATTCTTATACAAATATAAACTACTATATGTATTTTTCTTTTCTAACAACTTATATTCACACACAAAATATTGTTTCTCTTCTTTGAATATTCAATTTGAATATTCTTTCTTTCATTATTCCAGCTATTAACATTAACATTAACATTCTTGTTGTTTTATTTTCTTGTTTTAAATTAAAAGTGCTCATCTACCTACATCTGATATAATGGGTTTCCGCTTGGGGGTAGGTAGGTTAGTTTCTCCTTCTTAGTCGTAATCATAATAAAGCTTAAACATTATATGCTTCATTTACATTATTAGCTTAAACATTATATGCTCCGTCAATAAATAATTTATTTTTCCTTCCTTGTGCCCTTTTTGCAACGGAAAAGTCTGAACAGTGGAAGCGAGTTAGGACAGTTGGCATCTACTTCCTGTCAACAATACGCTCGATTAGCGATAGTATATAATGATAGTAATAGTAATTCAGAGATAGTAAATAATATCAGGTTCAAGAGGTATATTATAAACTCGATAAACTAATGAAACTTTATAGAAATGATTCTTCGCTAATTGCCGAAAAATAAGTAAGCTTTTACAGTTTCTAATATCGAACGACAAAGCGTTCCACAGTGCGATTGTTGAAGGAAAAAAGGAGTTTTTAAATTTCTTTAAAGAAGAAAAAATATTAGATACCTTAGCATCATACTGCGAACGAAAATCATATCTGTGATTATTTTTAGTTAGTAATAGTGCTACTAGGTACGAAGGAGCGAAACCGCAGACAATTTTATGAAATAAAATTAGTTTATGTGGGCGAAACAATATTTCCAGTGGTATCCAACCTAACACTCCTAATACATTTTCAGTATTTGCTAAGCGCAAAACACCAATAACAATTAATGCAGCTGTAGCTCCACATTTTAAGATATTAAGGGGCACTTGCCATTTTTCCGACTATAGACTTAGCCTATCCGTCGATGCCGAAAACATCTCTCTCTAGTAGTATTGATAACGTTAAGACACCTAGGCCCCATTTTAACTCAATATTTCATATATCATTTTGTAGTCCGTGAAATTCTCTGTCGAATGATACATAAAGTGAAGTGGTTAAATGATCTATTTTATGATCGTTTTGTCTGGTCATCAAATCTTGTTTCGATATTAATAGAAGTAGGCAACGATTTTTTTCAATACTTTAATAACTAATAATGCAACTGGGTAGAATTTCAGTCTTTTTTACTTTATTTGTCAAGAATCGAATATTTCGACCTTTACGGTAATTGCCAGTGATAGAAGCACTGTGCTCAAGAATGAAAGTAACAGAACTATAGATAGATTCAGATAAGTATTTTCATCTTACTTGACAGAATCAGACGAAAACCGGACTATATATATTTTCTTTTTTGAAACATACTTACTTACATACATACTTTAAAAATTGTCTAGGTATTCTCAAAAACAGCAATCCGTAAAGGAAAACATCATATAATCTCGATTGTGCGTATAGTATGACTCATGTTTATAAAATCAGAATAATTTTTTGCCCTGAAAGTAAAATAAATTTGTCTCTTTAAAACTCACTGTTGATAATTAATTTTGCCACATTTCATTCCAGAGATTGTTCATATAAGGCGCCGCTAATTCAAAAGTTTAGCATATTTTTATTTCTCGTTTTCTTATACATCATAGGACAGAGAATTTCACGCTGATCAGTGATATCACTTTTTTAGCCTTTGTACTACACGTTTTTATGGAAAGAAATTTGAAATACTCTGAGAGTCTCAACATCGGGAAAAATCGTCGTATTTCAAAGAAGTATAACATTCAAACTATAATTTCGAAAAGTAAGAATAGCTTTTTCTCCTTTGTATTCTAAAGCGTCCAACGTTATTTTTCGGATTTAGCATTAAAAATTGAATTAGAAAATGTTTTTTGAAATTTTTCCATATGTCATACGATTGTAGGAAAAATTCGTTTACAAGCATAGCTCCAAAGCGAGGGCCTCGCCTTAGAAAGCTATCTAGTTTTCTGTGTTAATATATGGAGCTCTAATTCTTGCGCCATTCGATCGGTCTTAATCTGTAGTACAAAAATTTGGATCGCTATTTTCTAAAATTTGTTTCGTTCCTGAGAATATACATTTTTCTGAACCAGCAGCGAAAAAAATCTGAATTCGGCCCGTAATGCTCTATTTTCTCCATCAGAACTCATTTTTTATGCAATAAAAATAGGCGTTCTGCTGGAAGTCCTTAAAGCATGATCCCTTGGTCATTGATTTAATTGTAAATTAATTAATAAATCCGTAAATTCTTCTTCATTTTCTGCATTTAAATTACGATCCCGTATTTGTATAATTAATTGTTCACTATCAATTTTTCATATGTATTTTCATCACTAATTTCTTCAATTTTTGTCACTAACAATGCAATGATTTGTGTATTTTTAATATCACGTAAAATTTTTCTCCATCGTGAAATTTTTTTATACGGCTCATTTGTGAACAAGTCGAATTTTAACAAAACCAATTCATTAATCCATTCATTTTATGGATAAACATTTATTATCCATTCATAAATAAATAAATTATCTTTATTCTGTTTGAAATATAAAATTCCCATTGATAATAACGTAATTATTTCATCTTTAATTTCAAAATTTTCAATATTCAAACGTTTTTTAATCGTTTTATTATTTTAAAATTTTCTATTTAATTTCGATGAAATCATTGTCAATACTAATCGTACACTGTCTCTTATTTTTTTCATCATCAAAATAATTATAGATTTCATTAATTTCTTTGTTTTTGATCATCGTAATTTAATAAATCGATTGTCAATGTAACAAACAGATTGGATATTTGTTGAATTTTTATTATGTGTTAACTTACATATGTATTTAATAAAGTTTGATCTTTATCATCCGCCGATGGTACATGAACATTTTGACAAATATTTCCATGATAAGCCAATAATTCAATATCGTTTACGTTAAAAGACTGATAATTTTGACAAATATAAATTCTATGTTCAATAAAAACATTTTCATCTTTACAGGAACAATTGTCTTTTGTTGTTGCTGAATTTTATAATTTTTTTAAAATTATCAACATATTTTTTTATTTCTGGATATTTTGTTTTCTCACGAGAATTTTTCATTTCATTTATTGATAAACACGCCGGTGGTTCTGGTGCTGATCGTAATCCAATTTGTACATATTGTGTTTTATTTTCATATTCTGAATCTCGGATTCTGTGCGCATCACTGCTTGTATAAGTTGATAATTTTTATATCAATTAGGCCCGTAATACAGTGGCTCTGTCCACGTAATCAACATCAAGTTTATTTTCATCAGATTTACCAAAATTTTCATCAGACCTTTTTGTTCATCAGAACTTCGACTTTTATCAATAGCGCTTGTTTTAATGTTTGCTTTTACGTCTGGTTTTGTTAAAATTTTAATGTCACCTGCCAATCCTGTATCACGTGCATATGAAACGAAAATTCAATATTTTTAAAAGACATGTATTCTATTCATGCCAGACTTAAGTCAAATGCTTTTACAGCTAAGCAACTGCACACACAAAATACTCTGTAATATCCACAAAAAACATCAGCTGATAACAGGGCTAACATTGAATAAAAACACCAACGGGTGACAACAACGGCGACACCCGTTTGTATCACCTGCATATCCACCGAGTCCACTAAAATCATCAGGTTTTCCTGGTTTACCAGATGGTCCTTTGTAGAAACAATAAGCTTCTCTTGAACTTATTGTAAATATTGCCCAATAATATGAAAAAAAATACAATTTTCTT
Organism: Didymodactylos carnosus; assembly: GCA_905250885.1. Taxonomy (NCBI): domain Eukaryota; kingdom Metazoa; phylum Rotifera; class Eurotatoria; order Philodinida; family Philodinidae; genus Didymodactylos; species Didymodactylos carnosus. The sequence goes on from CAJNOQ010007670.1 coordinate 10,058, forward strand.
GTCCTTTTTCAGTTTCAATATAATGACATTCTTGTCCATGACTCCCAAACGTTTCTTCTCATTTTTCATTTTTTGTAATCGTTGGATTTTCTTTTATATAAGCTATAATATTTTTTACATTCCCACTGATTGTCCACCGGTCATTTTTGCGGTTGATGGAAAATTTCTTTTAAATTCTCCCATTTCTAATCCATGATCATCTGCACCTTTTTCACCATCCACACCATCACCACCATGTTGTCCATAACTCCCATTTCTACCATTTGCTTTTATTTCTAAATTATTTCCATTTACAATTGTTTTAGATATAATTGTTATATTTCCTCCATTTTCACCTTTTATACCATTTTGACCATGTTTTCCATTTTTATCCGATTCACTTCCATATTCTTTACCATTTTTTTGCTTTTGATGCTTATTTTCTGGTTGATCATTTAATCCTGAAACATCAATTATTCTCTTGTCTATAATAATTATTTGTTTTGCACAAATTGCCATATTTTTTCCACCCCATATATCACAAACACTAAACGAATTTTCTAATGCCATTAACCAAACTTCAACTGAATTTTTTAATTTTTCAATATGTAATTCAATGAAATATAAATCCATTTTACTATACCATTATATTTTCTTAACAGTTATGATAGTGTGAAATTAGAATATGAAGAAAATGATTTACATTGTTTCTGTTATAAACTTATTGAGAGAAAAACATTATTATCTGTTGATTTTATATTTTTTACTATTACTAATGAAAGTACAGAAATGCTAAACAGATTATACACTACATTGATTGAATTTAATAATTATAGTGAGAAATCTATTGCAATAGTTGAAGTTGTAAATACTCGTTGTTTAGCTATACGAAAATAAAATTATGAATATTCATTAAAAAGAAAATAAATTAATGGTTATAAATGGATAGGGTTAAATTGGTGTGATTTAGATTCTTTTATTCTTAGTTTGCAAGTTTAAAGTAGTTCCGATTTCGTCACTAGTAAATAAATAACACGAATCACGGAAATTCGCGCCGTCCTTTGACTGTATGTATTGAGAATTGTAGTAGGGAAATTCAAGTGATGAAAGAAGTCATATCATGTGACGAGAACAGGGATGACTTCAGTCAGGATAACAGAAACATCTGTTCACAAACGTAGCTGTCCGAATATTTAGCCTGTTACGAGTTTTCCATTTCACCCTCACAGTTAGATATATTGAAAGGCTACTCAGGTTCAACAATAGGGTACGTAAACGGCCGTGTTCGGCTAAAGTACGGTGATTTTCGGCTCGGAAACGGTGACCGTATACGCTTCATCGTATTACGGTATAATACGGTGCTACGTGAATGCGCCGTAATCGACAGCCGTATACGCGATGTAACTAGGCCGTGCCAGGCGAAACTTACAACATCTTACAATATCTGCCCTTTGCCAAGATTGCACCGTATATGCACTGTAAGGAGAGCTATCAAAAATAAATCTACGCGTAGACGTAGAGGTAGAACATAGTCACCTAGATGTCGATTCTCATATACGCATCAGTTAAAAATCTTATAAGAAACTTATAAGTACCCAATAAGATTCACGTAAGAGTCTTACCTGATTCTTATCAAATTCTTATACAAGATTACGCAGGAAAGTGGATGGAGGCTGATAAGAGACTTATAAGAACCTGATAAGAATCTGATAAGAAGTCAAGTTGAATCTCATAAGAAAGTGCAAGAAGTCTTATGAACTTCTTATCACTTTCTTATGAAATGCTTGTTTTGTAAAGCGATCTAAAAAATGCTCAAGAAGTTAAACTACGTTAGTAGTGCATCTGATTTGTGGAAAGAATTTGAAAAAAAGATCCGTCTAGGATTCGAACCTAGGCCTACGGCTTGGTACTTGTGTCCGCAATGCCGAGCACCTTCACCCAGTCTCATCCTCGTAAGTAATAACACTAAGGATCCCGAGCTCACCTACATGCAAA
>CAJNOQ010007671.1:0-12030 GCA_905250885.1 Didymodactylos carnosus
GGTTTCACACAAACTTTGATATTAAAAAATAGCCATTAAAAAATTCAATATAATATAAATATTCAATTTTTTACTGGCTTTTTTTTTCATATCAATGTTTGTGTGACCCCACATATGACGTTGGTTTTGAGAAAAAATTAGAATTTGATGGCGAAAGTTGCAAAATATGATTACATTTCGTTGATTTTTCGCGCATTTGACTTATAATGCATTGAGCCAATAGCACGTAGAATTTGTTTACTCAAAATATAGTTATTTACTGGCTATTTTCTCATATCAAGGTTGTGTGAAACATATGCTGGATTTTTCAAAAATATTATTTTTTCTAACAACGACGTCTTCCGATGGAATCTCAAAATAATCAACATTAAAAACGTATTTTGAGCTGATTTTTCATAAGAACAACTGGACCATGTGTCCGTCTGCAACGTCTTTTCTACAACAAATTATTAGACTAAATTTGTCTTTCATCCGATCGAACATGTCGTCGTTAACCCTTAAAAGCCGTTTTTTGGCAACGGGAGGAAGCTGCTCACAAAAATAGAGATTATGGACTGTCAGTATGCTCGTACTATAGCTAAAAGAAATTAGCTTATTTTTCTTATAGAGATACAGAATGTCTCTAGGAAGGGACATTCGACCTCATCGGCATGAATTTGTCATTTTTCTTCTTTCAGGGGAAACGAATCCCATTCATCGGGATGATTATATTTATTTCACTGTCAGTACACAAAGTAGTGATCAACACTTATTTTTATAGTTGTTTAAAAGGACACATTCTATGCAAAATAAATGTTCATTTCAATATAATATTCAGTTATTTTTGAGCAAGATATTGTGTAAAACAATTTCTACTTGAACTAAGATTTAAATGAAAGCTACAGTTCAAACATTTCAGTATATTTTCCTAGCGCATATTTCATTTTTAATTGTAAAGCTTGGATTGTTATTTATACGTTGATGTGTATTTCATGTCGTTATGACTGAATGTTCTTCCAACGGACATTTTCTTTATGATGTTATAATGTATCGGTAGATCGGTTAAAAAATTGTGGAATGGTTTCATCCTATAGCCTGATGATACGCTTCGCGATATAGCTCGAAAAAACAGGCTTTCATGAATAAGCAAAAGTTTCCGAATAAAAAAATGACATTTAACAAATTATAAATTATAAAAAATACATCGTTTCGTCTGACAGTCACTCAGGATTGATTTCTTACTCTTTTTGTGGTCTATCAGGTCGTCTTAGTCCCAGAAAACACTAGGTCTTATATACAAAATTTTATTATGTGTTGTATTGAAATTATCGTAATGTCCTTTCTAAGGGACATTCAGCTTTTCAGGGTTAACATAATGGCAGTAAAAAAGTTTTCCAAACTCTCTCATTAGAATGAAAAACATGTTTGAATACGATATGAAAATTTACATTACGCACAAAATGTGCTTCAAGAATTTATGTATTGACATACACAAATGTAAAGATGGAGACTTTTTGGTCGAACAGAACTTCGATATAAACGACTTTCGCAATGACACTCATGCGTCATAATGAAAAGACTTAAGTGCAATTTGTGTTTCAATCTTTTATGTGCCGGCGTTTTTTCTTTTTTTCAAAAGTGTTTTGTTTCCGCCTAATAATATCGACGCACGCATTATCTACATACATACAGCTCCACTTATCTAAGTTGTTTTATTGTTTCAGCTTGTTCTCTTTTGTATGAATAACTGGTACCTTGAAATTCCATATATATTTCTTTCTACATCGTGATTCACTTTGAGTTTTGATTGTTGAATACTCACGTTCTTATTTCAAACAAAATGCATAGTCTATGGTGCATAACAGCCTGTCCACAGGTAACGCACTCACTCATTTTTGACGTTCGGATTGCCGTAAGTCAGCAATCTTAGGTGACAAGTATTGAAACTTACAGTATAGTTAGGTGATTGTAAGACCTAGCTCTGTTACAAAATTCACCTCATTTGACCTTACCCTTATGATTTTAGGGGTACCGAAAACAGCGGTAACGCACTCGTTCAAAAGACCTTATTCCATTAGAACAATACAAAAAAATTTAAATTTCTGCGAATTTTGTCGTACTGAGGAAAACTCTTTCGTGTGCGTTTGTAGCCAAAACACCAGGCGTTACGATGCCAAAACATTTCTTTGGAAAATCTTGTTTCTGTAATGAGTTATTATTAAAACATTGTGGTAACGTACGCAGCAGTCGGTAACGCACTCACCAGAAACTTTTGATTTCTCTAAGTTTTGAAGTTTTGTGTATGAGAACTTTATTCCACCGATGTATAAAGACTTCAGGACAAAGGTAGAGCTAAATTTTAGTTTAGTCCAAAAGAACATAGTTTTTCATTGAATAAAGACGCAGAAAATTTTAACTTTTGAGACGCCATTTAAGCCTTTTTTAGCCAAGTTTTTACTATGACGTTTTTGTTTTTGAGCCGGCGTGAGAACCATGACACAAATAGATGAATGTAATTGACCAGGTAAAGGTATAATCAACACGAAGAAGAACAGATACTCAAAATCTTAAAGATATAGGTAACAAGCATCCGGATTGTAATTAGGTGTAAGAACAGGTACTAATTTAGAGCGAGATACACTAACGTCACAAATGAGCCAGAAATATCCCGTTATATTTCAGACTCACGCAAACGATATCATTTCATGTGCTGTTTAAGGACAAAGAATTATAAAATGCCGGATAAAGATCAATTTTCCTCCGAAGTTCTCTACAAATCCCTTGGAACACCCAAAGTCCAGAAAGGTCATACTTCCCAAAAAACTGCAGCCAATTTGTAACCTTTTAGGGATGAACTGAACCCCACATAATCATTAAATACATATGGCGAAATTTTTAGCTTGGTCAATGGTACCATCTGCAAATGTGGATGAATCCTTGAAAATCCTCGTTTATGCTCATCCAAAACGCAACACAAAGAGGGAAGGTTAATCCTTAAAATGATCATAACTTCAGAAAGTTCGATTGTGAAGAGTGGATCTCGTTTTGTAGACCACGCTTGGATCTGTAAACTCACGCACTTCGTTCGGAATCGTAATCTTTTCATTCAAATATGAGTTTGCGCTCAGCCAAAACATCCTAAGTAAGTTCTTCCATAAGTTTGCAGATGCTCACTATAGCAAGAATTGGACTTGAACTAACAAAAAATTTATTGCTAAAATATAAAATAACATTACTGAAAATATCGTATTTGGTACCAATTACTTTTAATAAGATTATCGTTAAAAAATTCTAATATTTTTCGGAAACATTTTCTTGTACCTTGGTTTATTCGTTCATCTATTTCTTCATTCTTTTCTTCTCGCTGTTCTTCAACAGGCAAATTTTTCTTCATTCTCGTATAATTAAACCATGGTTGATTATAACTAGGATGTATACACGAAAAATCCATCAGAAATAGCGGAACAACTCTTGCTTCTTGTTTCAAAACAATTATATTACCGTACTGTAGGTTATTATGATGTGGAATGGCTGCACATACTAACAATGTATTTGTTGCTTGCGAATATCCTACCGAATAATTAGCCGTGCGACTGCAATAAATACCATTACCATACAGTCGTCCATTCATCATTTTAATAGGATCAGCCATGAAGGACGTTGAACACAGAATACAGCTTAGTTAGAGTTTTGGCCTTCCCCTAACCTTGATTCTCCTAGATTTGAGTATCTGCCTTCCACTTCGGTTCTCGGATATCAGGCTGAAAAAAATTTCGGCTTTACATAGTGTAAAGTTCTCTCTAATATACGTGAAAACTGAAAACAAAAAGGTGAACGACGATTCCACATAGCTTTGCAATTGGAAAAGTGATTTTGCTTAAGTCATAATAATGAATACTATTCTTTCGACATTAAATAAATCGAAAACCAGCTCGAGAATTTATGGAAGAACTTACTTAGGATGTTTTGGCTGAGCGCAAATCCGTATTTGAATGAAAAGATTTCGATTCTGAACGAAGTGCGTGAGTTTACAGATCCAAGCGTGGTCTACAAAACGAGATCGGCTTAAACTATCTGAATCAATGATTTGACTTTGCCAAAGATCGCTGGTAACGTTCTTCAAAGAACGATTTCGGAAAATATTCTACTTTTGTAACAAAAAAAGAAAGAAAAAGCGCGAATAATTATAGATAATAGTACATAAATATAACAGATGGATAGTACATACGATAATGATGAAGGACAGAAAAAGAAAGAAAGGAACACTGTGCACTGTAACAGTTCCCGCTCCCAAAGTGGTCTCCTTCCACGGCTGTCAACGGAAAAAAATGCAGACAGATAAACCCTCACATTATCATTCTTCCGGTGGCCGTGTTACATGAAATCTCTGAGAAAGGGAATCTCAGAAAATTGGGTCAAAAATCGATGTTTATCCAAGCTTGTGTTTCCCTCACAAAAAGCTTAACTAAGAACGTCTCATACAGTCAAAACCGTTTTGGCTGTATGTCTGCTGAAACCGCACTTACATGGCCACTATAACCCTACAACTGTTATAACTCCACCACATTTCAACTTCTGCGTATTCTCATTCAAAGCTGTCTTTTTCGCGCCTTCTACCCAGGTCTAGCTGTCGTTTATGGATGACCCTAATTCGTGGTGCATCAGAATTTGTTGGATGTCGTTTTCCAGGTATTAAGAAACCGTACTTTAGAATACTTTCTAGTTTATTCATATGTGTACCATGATAAACCAATACGAGACGTCCAAATGAATGTTTATTTAGTTTCTTCATAAACTGGACTTGAACAAAGGCGTTCACAGGTGCTAGACGAATGTCACTTATTTTGACGCTGTCGTTATAATTTAATGATGATTTTATTGACTCACACTTAGATGTATAGAAATGACGACGAAATGTTGAAAAACTTGATAAATGCTGTTGGTTATTGGTTTCTCTACGGGAATTGGTTGAATGAATTAGCTTTTGTCTTTCACGTTCAGCTTGTTTTTGTCTCTGTAGTTGTTTTCTCATATTGCGCTGAGCTAGTACTTTCTCCCATTTTGTGAGTGGTGTCGAAGAAAAAGTCGTAGTGACATTGGCTGTTGTTTGCTGTGGTATTACGAGTGAGGAAACAGGAGTGGGTGATTTTTGTTTAGCTTTTCTTTTTTCTTCTCTGAGATCGTGTTCGCATTGAAAAACAAGTGTTTCATTTTCTGGGTATCGATTATAACGGAATTTTTTCTGTTCAGCTTTTGGTGTCTTATTGTAAGCTTTACATTTGTCTTTCAGAACCACTGGAAATGATTTAATAATTTTGGTTGTATTTGAATGAAGGTTATTTTTCTTATATTTTTGCTTTTTTGATTTTGATTTAATTGGTTGACGTGATTCAAATAGATAAATAGAATTATAAATCAAACTGTCATCAGAATTGTAATAAAAAGTGTCATCGTCGTTCTCATTTTCAATATCTGACGCCATATCTTGATTAATCTATAGAAATAGTTATTTTAAATAAACGTCGACGCTCATGATGCAATTTAACCACTGACGCGGGAACCTTCTCAGGTGTAACCCTCCTTTTCCAATGCAACCCACATGGATCGATTGCCTACCTAGTGGTAGTAAAAAGCCTAAGAGGTTTTATTCAGAAAGCTCTTCCTTCGAAAATTCGAGCCATTTTTCTGATTTTCCGAGCACAAATCGGCCAAAATAGAAAAATCCATATCTCAGCTATATAACATCGTATATACTTGAAACTTTTACACCAACTAGGTCCACACAGGTATTCACTATTGCGAAAGTCGCAAATCTCCACCAGTTTTACTTCTTGAGATACAAAATTTTTGTTATGGTAGAGGAAATCGCATATATCTCCCACTGTATGCATTTTTGGTGGTATCCTTTGTATTCCACTTTTCCTATAAGACTAACGCTGTTCTCTCTCATTATGGCTAACTATCTCGAAATGGCTCTAAAAGCTGGTCTAAGGCTAGAGATTGAAGGAATGAGAGCTCTATCTTAACAATGGTGATTTTGTAAATAAAAAAAGACCCTGCTAAAGTGAGAGGCGTGAGCAGAAGGGAGACAACGTTCATATTGGTGACGTCAGTTACCAAACTGAACGGCTAACTATTTCACAAATGGCTAAATGTGACATCTGTATCTACCTTTCAGTTGAAAAGCATTTCTCTCCGCTATGATACACATACGATTTTCTCTACCATAAGAAAAAATCTTGTATCTCAAGAAGTAAAACTGGTGGAGACTTTCGCAATAGTGAATACCTGTGTGGTCCTAGTTGGTATAATGCTTTTTGGCTGAGAGATGAATTTTTCTATTTTGGCCGATTTGTGCTCGGAAAATCAGAAAAATGGCTCGAATTTTCGAAGGAGGAGCTTTCTGAATAAAACCTCTTAGGCTTTTTACTACCACTAGGTAGGCAATCGATCCATGTCGGCTGCATTGAGAAAGGAGGGTTACACCTGAGAAGGTTTCCTCGTGAAAATTATTTTTAAGAGACGAGAAGGAGCAAAAACATTTGAAAAATGCAAAACAAAGAAATGTTTTTCCTGTTCGAAACCAGTACGGATTCAGGATTTTTAGCTAGAGACTGAATCTGTAAAAAATTTCATCCAAGAAGGTCACCAACTTCTTTTATTTAAATAGCACAAATTATTTGTTAAATGAGTTTTCTCGTCGAAGTTTGATATTATTAAACTTACCGAAATAGATATCTGAACCTGTGTGATATAATGTATGAGACAAAGAGATGAAAAGTAAGCTTTATACATTTATAAGAAACTGCAGCGGAATTGCGTAATTTTTCTCTATGATTTTTTCGTAATTACTGATTGTAGGAGTCATTTGTCCCTCAGACGACTATGAAGCAAGAAAAGGAGAAGGTTAAAAAGGTGATGGTGACGTTGATGAATCAGAACCGAGCGAAGTAGTTGCGCAAGAAATGAAAAGAAAATATTTAATGTGTAGAAGCGAGAGAGAAAGGTAAAATATCTACAAGTCTGAGTGAGTGAGTAGCTTTTATTTATAGCTTAGTCTCGCCTTTCAATAATCCACATAAAAAGGATATACGGCTTGTATGGGACACAAAATACATTTCTCTGTTGTTTACGCTCCAATGCTTCTTAAAAAATGTTCATGTTTTTCTAGAAATAATAGCCGATCAATCAGCAATGAACTTTGTTTCTCCAGGTATGAACGAATCGTTTTCCTGGTTCTCCCAGGCAGCAGTCGCTGTATATATCGTTTTGTTAGAAAATGTCTGTTGAGATGATATCTGTAGGTAATATCGTTGGCTAGGGTAATAGTAGTGGTGTTGGGCAAATCCTGTATCGTTCTAAGCTGTTTCTTTAGTGATATTGCCACGTGTTGTTTAGTTGTTGCTGTGTGATGTTGCATAATAGCCGTCTCCCTGCCTACCCTAGGTTGTAAAGCAGCTAAAGACTTTATGATGTGTTGTTTCTAATCGATTTATAAAATTCTGTGGGAGAAGGTGGAAAATCGACAGTAAGCAGCCGATGTGTTGGTATAAAACAGCAAAATAAAGTAAACTTCTGGCATTTTTAGTAACATTTATTGAATAGCTGACGTATTTTAACACAGTCATAGTCTTTTGAGTTTTTTTCTAACATATACATAAGGCGCGCCCTGAAGGACATTCTCTCACTATAACAACTCACAATAGGTTGTTAAGGATCGGTTAACGGACCGTTTTTAGGCGCTTTTTCTGTACTTCAACCTAGAGTGATTGTACAATGATGATGAACGTTTAATGAGACAAATATTAGAAGCTTCAAACCGGAAATAGGTCGTTAGTCGTCAGTTAACCGAACGCTTCTAGGCCGCTTTTCTGTACTTTAAGCTAGAGTGACTGAACAATGACGCTGAATATTTCATTACACCTGCATATTAGAAGTTTCAAACCCTAAACGCATCGTTAACTGTCAGTTAACGCACCGTTTTTAGGCCGCTTCGCTGTACCTTATGCTAGAGTGATTGTAGAATGATAAATACATATTGTTTCATGATAACTACATATCACACGCTTCAGACCGGAAACAGGTCGTTATGGGTCGGTTAGAGGATCGCTTTACGGCCGTTTTTCTGTACTTCACGCCAGAGTGATGTTTAGAATCATTTTTGCATGTTTCAGGACAGATACATCTTAGAAACTTCAAACCCTAAACAAGTCGTTAACGGTCAGTTAACGGACCGTTTCTAAGGCGCTTTTCAGTACCTTATGCTAGTGTAAATTTAGAACGATTTTTTAGCATTTCATGACGCATACATATTAGATGCTTCGAACCGGAACCAGGTCGTTAACGGTCGGTGAACGGACCGTTTTTAGGCTGTTTTTCACTACTTTAAGCTAGATTGATTGCAGAATGATCATGAACGTTTAGTGAGACATATATATTAGACGCTTCAAATCGGAAACAGGAAGTCAGCGATCGGATAATGGACCGTTCCTAGACCGTTTTCCGTACCTTATGCAAGAGTGATTTTACCATGATGTTTGAATGCTACATGACAGATACATGCTAGCAGCTTGAAACCGTAAACAGGGCGTTAACGGTGGGATAATGGACCGTTCTTTGGCCGTTTTTCTCCACTTTAGGCTAGAGTGGTTGTGACATGATGCTAAATGTTTCATGAAGCGTACATATTGGACACATCAGACCGCAAACAGGTCGTTAAGCGTCAGGTACCGGACCGTTTTTAGTCCGTTTTTCTGTATGTTAAGCTAGATTGATTGTCGAATGATCGTGAATATTTCATGACAGATATATGTTAGCCGCTTCGAACCGCAAATAGGTCGTTAACGGTTAGTTTACGCACCGCTTTTAGGCCGTTCGTCTGCACCTTCAGTGATTTTAGAATGAGGTTTGAATGTTACATGACACATACATACCAGCGAATGATAGATAGATACATACTTCAAACCCTACACAAGTCGTTAACGGTCAGCTAACGGATTGTTTTTAAGGCGTTTTTCTGTACCTTTTGCTAGTATAATTTTAGCACGATTTTTAAACAGGGATGGGCGAGTACCCAGATTCTCGACTACGAGTATTTTCTAAAAATTACCCGAAATTTTTAAAAGACGAAAATACTCATGAAAAAAGTTACTTTAATTATAGGTTATTGTATATTAAAAATTTTCAAATACTCGAACATACTCGAGTACATTCGTAAGTACTCATACAAAAAAGTCCCGGGTACGAGTACGATACTAAAAATTTTGTACCCGAGTATACTCGTACTCGCCATTTTGAACATTTCATGACTCATACATATTAGACGCTTTAAACCGCAAAGGTAGTTAACGGTCGGATAACGGATCGGTTTTTAGGCGTTTTTCTGTACTTTAAGCTAGACTGATCGTAGAATGATGCTGTATGTTTCATGACACATACATATTAGAAGCTTCAAAACGTAAAGAGGGCGTTAACAGTCAGTTAACCGACGGTTTTTAGGCCGTTTTTCTGTACGTTAAGCTAGAGTGATTGTTGAATGAGGTTGAATGTTTCATGACAGTTACATGTTAGCCGCTTTAAACCACAAACAGATGGTTAGCGGTCACTTAACGGACCGATTTTAGTGCGTTTTTCTGTACTTTAAACTAGAGTGATTGTGGAATTGTGCTGAATGTTTCGTGACAGATACATGTTAGACGCTTGAAACCGTTAACAGATGCTTAACGGTCAGTTGAATGGCGGTTGTTAGGGCGATATTATGTACTTTAAGCTAGAGTTTAAACTAGAGTACATTTGAACGAATGATCTCGTAAGATTAATTAACCAGCAGTTGTCCATTAAAACTCTATGTATTTCAGTGGAGTGTCTCTATTTACCCCAAACGTAGAGGTGAAGCGTCACACACTTTGATAGGGCTGTTCGCATTTTGGATCTGGCTCAAAGTGGTCGAAGATTTTGAAAAGATTTTTACGTGAGCACGCATGTGAATGTGTGTAAAGAAATGTTCATTCTACCACCCTGTTCAATAGCAAGTTTTTTCGATCAAAAATGGGCAAGAAATAGCACAAAAGGAATGAAAGTTTGAAAGAGTGTTTCTGATTACCCCAAAGTACCCTGTGCCCTAGGCATCGATTCATATAAGGAATCAGACAAGAATCTTACTGGAAAACGCTCGAAGGTGCCACGAATTTCGTAAGACTCTTATAAGAATTTTAGAAGAGATTTGTAAGAACTTCATAAGAAACTGCTAATAATTTTAGTATTATTCGTATCTGTTTTTTATAAAAAGCTGCTCCGCATGTTGAAGAATATGCTGAAGAATATACCGAACCTAATATGTGTGTGTCTTTTGTTTTTCTTCTATATGTCACACTATGTAGATGCAGTGGAATAAACTGAATGTAGTAGTACGTAAGCTTGCAAGCTTAAATACCACTTTGATAATGTTAGTTTTCGATCCGACATGGCCATATAGTTACAGTGACAGACTGGCAAACACAAGTTCTGATGTTCGAATCTCGATATTTCCAAGTAAGGAAAACAAATTATAGTGTTGTTAGATGATGTGTATAGTGTAGTGCCTAGACTAGGTCGATTAGTGAGAAAGGATAGATTTGACCGATAAGTCAGTGAAAAATTTCTTAATTTTTTCTAATATAGTAGCCCAAATCAAAAAAACGGCCCGTTAACGTTCTCAAAACAACAAAAGAACGGCCAATCAACGGTCCGTAAATAGTAGGAAAACGTCTACAAAACGATCTATCTAAGACCCTAAAATGGTACGAGTTTTAGGTTCTGAAAATGATCCGTTTACGGCACGTTAAGGATGCCGTTTTCTTGGACCTGGTCGTGATTTGTCGTCCGCGCAGCGAAGTAAACAACAGTGTTTAGAAAACAAGATTTCAGACGAGTAAATTGCTTTCAAAAGTTTAAAATTCTAAAAATACCGAACCATTTTCATCGCTCAAGTTCTGGCGGCTGATCTGTTATGCTCTATATCATCTTTTGCACTACAAGCCCCACATTAACTGGTTTTTGCGGTTTTAAACTACTATCCTGCTATTAGGAAACTATATCCAGATTGGGATATACCCAACAGGAGATATTCCGATCGGCCTATAGGAACATAGCCATGTCCGGATGTTAAACAAAATATCCCGATTGGGCTATAGTATCCCGATCGGGATACATTTTTATATCCGATCGGGATATATATCCTGATTGGAATATGGTTTCTCACTGGCTTATTCATACTGAAGAGGTGAATTGAATAGTTTCAGTGACTGATTCTTTCACATTTGCGATTTACATTATCAGCAGAAATTCTAAAAATGACCAATACTCGTTGAAATCTAAATGGTAGCAAAAGGTTTCCGAAAACTGTCGTTTAAATGTTTTCAAAAGCTAATATCTCTTTAAAAATCTTTTTATGTTCTTTTTTATTAGTTCTCCAACTTTCACTAATTGTTCATAAATGATTTGTGGATAGTGTAAAATGTCTTTGATTTTTCGCATAAACTACAACATCAGAAACGAGAATGGAACGAGAAGGAGAACGAAAATGTCGGACATAGGTTCCCTCGTAAATAGTTATTATATTTCTATATTATAAATTATATTTCGAACAATATTCCTGTTTTTCCTATCACTGCAAAAGCTTGCTTTTTTAAACGATAATCAGCGATAAAAACAGCGATATACCTCAAAAATCAAAAAGGAGCCTTTTCATAAAAGTGGATCATTAACAAAAAGTATCAACACACTTGTAACTTGTTAAAAAATTTTCTAAAATTTTCATCGAAACTAAAGTTTTCGTGTGCTGAGCAGCGATATTGGCAGTCGTATAACTCAAAAACTGAACCGTACCTTTTTCTAAAAGAAGACTGGATCTAGAGTACAACTCGTACGCTAACCAATTATGGATGTCTCCGAAAATGTCTAACTATTTTTGTGTAAACCCCCCCCCCCGGAGGAGGCGGCCTGGGGTGGGGGGGGGGGCCGGAGGGAGCAACCGTTTTTGGGGGGGGGGGGTTTAGGCTTGGGCTGGGAAGC
>CAJNOQ010007672.1:0-12029 GCA_905250885.1 Didymodactylos carnosus
TCCTTCTCTCTCCACTCTAAATTCACATCTTTTGTGCCTCAACCTTCCCGCCAACTTAAAATCTTAAGCCATCACATACAGAGCTTCTCATTACATCTTGATGCAGTCAAACAGTTTACTTTTGAACATAATCCTGTGATTCTTTCTTTTCAAAAAACGTTTATTTCATCAAACATTTTTGATATCGAATATAAAAAGCTATTTTCTGTACAGATGTGATAAGCGCCGTGTTTCAAACTAGGTTAGAGTACTACGACCGTCCGGTTTTCCTGTAGATTAACCTACTTGATAACCCGTCCTGTATCTAATGTATTTCATGTCTGGAACTAGGTCAACCGATCGGTTAATTGCCCAGTTGGAACTAGATCGGATAGAGCTAGCTCGATCGATTGGTTAAGTGGGCGGTTAATCTAGCTGATAACCTTCCCAACCGCCGTAAAGCAGGTTGAACCGCCCGGTTCTAGCTCCATTTTTTTTGCTTGAGCGTATACTGCAACTAGTCTACTGCATCTGACAATCTTAGTCTCAGCGCGGTCTATCGATGAAGCGCCACTAGATTTGCTCGGTGCGACACAGATCAATCAACCATCGTAACGATTCGCTCGTGCCACAGCTGCTCTGTCAATCTTACTCACAGACCAGTAGCTGACGACGAACGGCCTCACACTCCTTTGTCAGTTGGTCGTCCAGCTTTTACTATGGGTATTCTTCTATGTGTCCGATTGTTCAGTGTGTTTTCTTTAATAAATGCTCACGATGCCAATCGTTAGTCTCATGTTATAGGAAGCGGTAATCATGAATCTATACATTATACTCTTGTTTCTTCTTTTCATTATCATATCAAACCAGTACAGAAAACATGGCAAGTGTTCGATTTTATAAATATTGCTTTCATTTCTTTCGCCTAATTCAAAAATCTACGCCGGTCAGTCGATGTAGTTTCTTTTCCTCTCTAAAACAAAAAAAGAATGAACTCTCTACGACAGACCGCTATTAAAAATCTTGGGACGCACTTCAGGTGTAACTCTTATATAGTGAAAACGCTGTATGAAATACTCGATTTTAGGACTTCTAGGGAAATGCCTGTAACTTTTTGACGCAAGATCATACAGAGTTGTGCGCAGTCTTATTTTGATCAGAAACGTTTGCTCTATAAAGCTGTGTTTTCAGAAAAATTTTAATTTTGTAAGTATCCAGGAAAAAACCATTATGTGAAGACCCGTTTTTTCGAGGCTCTTAAAAAACTTGTTCAAAATCCCCGAAACACCAGTTGTGTAACCAAAAGCAATACAGATTTTGGAGCAGACACTTCAGGCTATCTTTCCATGTGCGTATCTCAAAACCGATTTTTTGATCGAAAATCACCATTTCTGAGGGGGGTACGGGGTCCTTAAAACAGTACTTGTATCAAATAAGTGGGTACTACGTTTATTCATAGCAACTAACTTCTTAATGAGGAAAAAACATTAGTTTTTAAGAATTTTAAACAGAGAGTTGCACATAGTTCAGATTCTCTTACGACTTTTTCGTTGTGCAAGAAACTTCGTAATAAAGTTATTCAGTGTATACGAAAAGATAAATCCAAGCTGTTTACATCATTTTACGAAAAACTTCAAAGGTAGTAAAAGTTTTTGGACAGGCATTAAGAAATTTCGTTCTAATCATCTACCAGTAGTAATACATCTGAACAGGAACACCGCAACTAACGATCTATCAAAAGCTGAGCATTTATCAGAACATTTCGAAAGTTGTTACTCTACTGCACAAGGACCTATGTCTTATCTGTATACTAATGCTTCTAATTTTCTCTTCATAATCAATTTTCGTGTAACAAAGGTGTCTGAACACATTAAATCATTAAAAAATAAAAAAAACGTTGGTACTCATAATATATCCAGTTAAATGCTTGAAACTAAGTGCAGATATTATATCACCACAATTATGTCACATTTCTAGCATCTTGAGTGACAGAGGAGTTTTCCCTGATATATGGAAACTTTCGACAATAAAAGCCATTCACAAAAAAGGTGATAAAAATAACTCCCAAACCCAGGTAAAAGATTCACGATCGTATACTGTAGTATTTCGTCGTATTTTGACGTAAACCCGGCCGACGTATTCCGTCCCTCGTAAATGACGTCGTTTACGTTCAAATACGACGGTCGTAACGGCTGACGTAATACGTTAGCCGGGTTTACATCAAAACATGACGAAATACTATAGTATACGTCAGATTACGACGACGTAATCTGACGTATACGACCGTATAGGACGGTCGAAATCATGGACCTGGGAAACTATTGTCCAATCTCTTTAATGTCGAATGTAAGTAAACTTTTTGAAAAGTTAATTCATAAGCATTTGATGCAGTTTCTAGCAAAAAATAATTTCTTCTATGCCCAACAATCTAGTTTTCGTCTTCGGTCATCTACTCTAGATGCACTAATTTATTTAACTAAGTTTATAAATAATTGTCTCAGCGATAAAAAGAAAAAAAATAGGAGCGTCATTTGATTTTGAAAAAGCATTTGATAAAGTTCCACATCAAATTCTTTTAGAAACATTATCATATGCTGGAATTTATGGCTATTTGTACAATTTGTTTGCATCTTATTTGTCCAGTCCATCACAAGTAGTTTCCATAGAATCTGCTCTCTGCAAAAGAGTAATCGTTACTTCAGGAGTGCCGCAGGGTAGTAGGTTTTTAGGTCCAATTTTCTTTTTGATCTTCCGACTTCCCTGGAAGCCTCAAAACTGACTTTCGCCGACAATGTCTTCGTGTTGTGGATCTTGAAAATACAAATTTAAGCGCGCCTTAAGACTGTATGAACGAAATGTCGGGGTGGTGTGAGAAGATGCTAGTGAAACTTAACGCTAATAAATGACATTGTTCTCTCTACTGTTCTTTCCAGTACAAATAAGTTAGGTGAACTAAAACTAAATGGCATTTTGCTTGAGAACGTTTCCTCTTTAGAATTGAATCTTGTTTACAATCTAACTTGGAAAGAACATTTAAATCAAACGGCTGCTAAATGCAGAAGGATGTTAGGTTCTATTTCTAGAGTGTTCGGCAACGCACCACTATATCTTCAACATCAGCTTTACAAAGTATGTGTCAGACCGGTTCTTGAATATCCTTGTATTCTTTACGACAGTTCATTTAAAGCATGTCTGTCTATTCTGGATTGACGTGCAGCGTTTGACTGCCAGAGTTATAATGAAAGGCCGCTCGGTCGATCCGATAGCACTTCATTCCATATTAAAACTTTGTTGTCTCGAAAATCGAAGACTATTTCAAACTCATTCATTTCCATAAAATTTTCTATGGCACTAGTCTTCTTTCACATCTTAATCTCATTACGCCTTTTCATAATCGGAAACCTACGCGTCTTGGACATGACAAACAGATTATTACTACACATTTTTTCACAAAACCGTCATATTCTTTCTTACCCCTCACCTCTAAGCAGTGGAATGGTCTTCCTCACTTAACAGCACACACGGCCAACTTAAATGTATTTCAGACTCTTCTCGAAAATCATGTGAATTATTTTGAGTATATGTTGTTGCTCTTCCTGCTGTTCTTATGGCTCATAAGGATTATTATTGTTCTTTCTCTTTTTCTCTCACTGTATAGTGATTCATTTTTTCTCTCTCACTATCGGTAACAGTGCCTCTTATGTAAGCGAAATTTTCTTTTTTGCTTGTTTGCTGTTTCCTGACTATGTAACATCTTTAGTCAAATACATTCAATTCATAATTAGATTTAAGTGGTCGAGCCAAAGTGGCTTGATACCATAAGATCAGTTCAGTTTTTGGGCTTCAAAATTGAATTGTAAGAACGATCAGTTACTCTATCTGCTCATGTAATTTTCTAGTCACCGTATCAGCGCTCTTATACAAAAATAACGAAAACACGATTTTGTTCTTATAATTTTCGCCGAGCGAAAACGTACTTTTTCTGTAAAGTCGCTTTCCTTTAAAAATAAACAACTTAAACGAAATTTTGACTTCATGTTCGTTGAGAGGACCCTTAAATGTATGTGTACCGATAGTCAGACCAACTCAAAACAAAGTGGACAAAGTGCAAAACAATTAGAGCTGCAGTGGTTAGAATTGCTCTGTTCTTATAATTTTTGCCAGTACTGTACGGCGGTACAATCTAATTGAGTTGTAACGAGATGAAAAATCGAAACGGATTATAAGGCAACAAATTTATAGAACTGTAATGCAATGGAAATTTTTATCCAGTTACAACGCCATAAATTCCGACAAAAATAACCTTGCAACGCATTATAGCACGCTAGGCTACGCCTGTCGCGTTGTATTGAGATACATTTATAGCGTTGTAATACCATAATTTACGAAAAAGTATGTTTTTATAGCATTATAACGCTATAAACAGGGAAAAAATATCCCATGGATATCATCTTTATTAGATTCTTTCTTCGCTTTCGATCTGTTAATTAAACTATAATCTATACAGTGAGTTTGTTACTCAATTTTTCGTGGTTTCTGAAGATGATAAGTGTCTTATTGAAAGCCCAAATAGATCAATAAAGTTCTTTTTTAATAAAATCTATAATGATATTCGTAGCATTTTATACTCGGTAGTTCCTAAAATAACAGCGCAGTTAGGTAAAGTGATAAGGAAGATGTACTTGGTTTATCGACCTCCATTAAGTGCTGAGATGAGGCTTTGTTTCGTGTATGTGCGTTCTGCTACATAAGACACATGGTCTATAAGAGTCGGTAATTCTTTGCGTGGAATAGGTGTTTTTAGTTTTTCAGAGGTGTAACCGATATCGGTATACTGGTACCGGTATCTAATGTCGATCCGTATACCGGCATTAGTATGACGTATAATCGGTCGGCCGATACTGCTGGTATTTTGCGGTATGATACGATTTTCCGAAAAACATCCTGTAAATTCAGTTCATCTGTGACATATTTCTTCCACTAAAATTTCATTCCAATTACTTAAGCTTTGTTGGCTTATAAAAACTTATTAATTTAAAAGATTGAATTGGATTGCTGTTTTCATAAAAAAAAGCGTGTGAAAAATCGGGTATACATAATGAAAGTGAAAAGATTAATGGATCCCTTTTTATAGCATAAAATAAAGCAGTAAAGAAAAACAACGAAAAAGTATTTGTATTTAGGCAAAATATGATCAAGACAAGCCGGTACCTACCGGCAAACCGGTATGCCAGCCGGTACCAGTACAAAGTTTGTATACCGGTACCGCATTTTTGATACATTTACACCCGTCGTCTTGGTGACGCTTGTTTTACTCTCCTGCCCTAGCTCGACTCTTTCAGGTTATCTCAAACATTCACAGACCCAGTCACTAAAAAGATCATATCTCTTTCATTTCCTTCTGTATCTGCCAGCGTGTGTATGTCGACTACGCTTTCAATTAATATATTAATATTAATATTAATATTAATATATCTTTCAATTAATTAATACAGTCAATGAACCGTATGAACGCTCTGATTCACGTTATTTATTTACGGAAGCGCGCTAAATTTCGTAGTTCTACTTATTATTATTTCTTACCTCGATTAATAACTTAATCGAATTAAAAATACATTTCTTTGAAAATCATATTTGTGTAAATAACAACTAGTTCTATTGAAGAAGAAATCATGACATTTTTCTAAGAAACAAAGTCATTATAATTTTAATCATCTGTTGAAACCATTCAGTATGTTTGAATAGGAAAACAACTAAAACACGAACTAGAAAAACAAATCTAAAAGGTAATTTTTGGTTCTTTTAATAAAACCACCAGTAGTTTCTTATATAAACACAATTATCGAAGCGAAAGCACTCAGACTAAGTTAAGTATATAAAAACCTTTT
This sequence comes from Didymodactylos carnosus, assembly GCA_905250885.1. Classification (NCBI taxonomy): domain Eukaryota; kingdom Metazoa; phylum Rotifera; class Eurotatoria; order Philodinida; family Philodinidae; genus Didymodactylos; species Didymodactylos carnosus. The sequence continues at coordinate 5,868 of CAJNOQ010007672.1, forward strand.
TTGTTTATCTTTATCTCGATATCAGAAATGTTTGATGAAATAAACGTTTTTTGAAAAGAAAGAATCACAGGATTATGTTCAAAAGTAAACTGTTTGACTGCATCAAGATGTAATGAGAGGCTCTGTATGTGTTGGCTTAAGATTTTAAGTTGGCGGGAAGGTTGAGGCACAAAAGATGTGAATTTAGAGTGGAGAGAGAAGGAAGTATAGAGGCAGAGGACATGCGTGCACCAGTATCAAACAAACTAGCAGAGACACACACATCTAAGGCATGCTAATGGGCAGGCCCCTGATCTTCCACACACGCCAAACTGCTACATATGAAAAACTGAAGAAAGATATTTTCTAAATGTGTTCGTAAGTGTTTGATTACTTGTAGAGTTCAAATGGATTCCATCTGCATTTAAATGTTGCCGTTTTATATCAAAAGCGATAATAACAAAATCAGTTTTGTCCTTTAATTTTTATTGTTTTAATTCACATAATAAATCGTTAAGTTTATTGGCACGCTCATGAATATCTCATTGAGACGATCTTTTAGTATGCAATGGAATTGCTGATATTGACAAATGAGTATCAGGATAGTAGGATAGATACGTATGGACAAATTGAGAGATTTTGCAAATCGCTGTTGAAGCATACATGGTAAAACTATGTATCCAAATATAGATCATTTCTCAAAGTTTTTAATGAAAATATTCAGAATGAATTTCTCTATCTGTTCATATAATTTTCTAGTCGACCTACCAGCGCTCTTATATAAAAATAACGAAAATACGATTTGATTCTTATAATTTTCGCCAGGCAAAAGGTCGTTTTGTTTGTATCTGCCAGTGTGTGTATGTCGACTATGCTTTCAATTAATTACAGTCAGTGAACCGTATGAACGCTCTGATTCACGTTATTTATTTATGGAAGCGATAACTTTCGTTTATCTGCTTTCCTTTGTACAAGGAAACCAATCCGTTGTACAAGTTCAGTATCTCCATTGTGTATTGAAAACATGTGACTTTTTTTGCTAGACTGATAATAATTCCTTTGAGATCGACTTTTCGCTAATATTTTTACATCGTAGGTTGTACATTCTTTGAGCGACGTTGGGAATCATTTCGTAGTAAATCTATTTCCTTTTTCTTTCTTTCTGCTTCTCTTCTTGGGTAGTATCAATCTTAATATCAATTTTAATTAGTTTTTCTCAATATGCAAATATGTGATGACCCAGAAAGAAAAAGTTTAAAAGAAAGAAAAGATCGAAAGAAACGTTCATTTAGCTACCATTAATACTGTTTCTAGGTTTTCTAACAACCGATGAAAATCAAGTTTTATATTGATCTGAAACAAAAGATCCCTGCTATAAAAAGTATATTTGTTTTTTATATTGTCAATTGCACCAAAAATGGGTGTCTTGCATCCGATAAAATAAAGAGTTTAAAATAACTGTCGCTAGCGACCAACCTCAACGTTATATCAACGATATATCTTTTTTAGACGAAGCCCTGGCCCTATCCTGTGATTTTGAAGCCCTACTCTTCAGGTGGCGCCCTGCACATCTGTAGTCTCTGGAGACCTAAAGGCAACTGCCATGGTCATATTCTGAATCAGGATAGTCGATGACATATAATCCACTAGGTCTCATTGAAAGAACGATCTGACATGGAACGATTTAAATGGATTCATTCGTAAGATTTTTGTGGCCATCGGGAAACATTTCCGATCAAACACTTTTGTATATTTTTGTACTAAACACTTGGTTCTTTCTAACAACAAAAAGATGAAGTCTCGATATTCCATCGCAACGCTATATCAAAAACAAAATTATATCAAAACTTTTGCAATACCCGTTATATACATTTTAGGAATTCTATCGAGTAATTTGTTCACACAAGCTACTTAACTAGTTGAATCAATCAATCAGTTTTATTTTAGTCCATGATGTTAATAAAATGACAGGGTAAAGACAAAAGTTCAACAAAGAACTTATCTAGGTCATCCTCAGTGTAAAAAAAAAGATAGAAAAAAAAATTTTGAACAATAGAACAAAAGACCCAGTAAAATCGAATGGGGCCTAGTATGTACTATTAACTACTCTAAGAAACAAGATGTTTCTTTAATGTACGTTTAAAAGCGCGAGCACTAAAAGCAGCAATCACTTCTCTTGGTAATTGATTCCGCTCTTTTATAGTTTTTGGTAAAAAAATCTCTATGAAAAATTCACTCAAACTAGACTTATTATATATACTTCGATTCATCCCTGAAAGGGCTATCTGTCTGCTAGATCTTGTTCCATGGGAGGTTAAACTTCGAAAAGGAAGGTTTTTAAGCTTTTTTATATATATCGGCTGATTGCGCTGGTATTGTACAGTTTGACTAAAAAAAGTCAACAAAATAAACTTGCTAGGAAATTTTTTTCTTTAGTCGGACTATATACTAGTATCATCAGGGATCACCAAATAAAAAATTTCCCGACTGCCACTTTCTATCTTTCGGAAAAAAGCCTTTCGTTGGAGAGTCTTTTGTCCAAAACCATTAAATTTTATTTGTGTGTTTCCCAGAAATTACAGAAAAATACCAAAACATTTCTTAATAAGGCATAATTATAGCCCACACGTTTCTGATTTAAATGCGATCCCTCCCAGCTCTACACGACCTTTCTTTGCAAAGTTATAGAATTTACAAGAGAAGCCCTAAACGTTCATTGTCAGCTCACAGCTACAGAAATAAGAAGAAATTAATTTAGGGCTTTTCTTGTAAATTCTATAACTTTGCAACGAAAGGTTGTGTAGAGCTGGGGGATGTCTCATTTTAATCAGAAATGTGCGGGCTACAATTATGCCTCATTGAGAAAGGTTTTGATATTTTTCTGGAATTTTCGGAAAACCCGTTTTCCAGAAAACCGGTCTCTGGAGGCCTATCAGCCCGTCTCATGTTGATACTCGGAATCAGCATGGTTGACTACCTATAGTCAAATTTCAGCGAAATTCTATGCTGGATGACGGAGAAAACGCACAAATAAAATTTAATGGTTTTGGACAAAAGACTCTCCAACGAAAGGCTTTTTTCCGAAAGATAGAAACTGGCAGTCGGGAAATTTTTTATTTCGTGATCCCTAATGATACTAGTATATAGTCGGACTAAAGAAAAAAATTTCCAAGCAAGTTTATTTTGTTGACTTTTTTTAGTCAAACCGCACAATACCACCGCAATCAGCCCATATGTATATCTTTCTGTTTTCTGTAATTGTCTGTTCTTTCTATAATTGACATGTTGAGACGAAACAATCTCCGTACCTGGGATATCCTCTATTTAAAGTTTTACACTCAATGTCGTCATTTCGTCAAAATGAAAAGGTAGAAAGAAGAAAAGTAGACTAGGGAGAAGATAGAATATCGCTCCATTTCCCCTGACTATAGTTGAGACGGTTGGTCAAGGTCCAAGAAAGACACACACAAAGCGAGAAAGAAAGTATATATGACGATACGTAGTTATAAGTAGGTATACATAGCTTTTGTTGTTGCTATTCTTACGCATTTATGCTTTCCATTTTTTTCATTGACAAAAATGATTCATGTTAAAGTTTTGTTCCATGCTCTTCTTACTGTATTACCTACTTACTTCTGCTGTTCGTATAACCTTAACAAGATTTTCTATTCGACTCGGTGAAATGGTTCGCTATTTGATAAAAAAAGCAATTAGTGATTATGAATTATATGGATGTTGGTAAGTGTAGTATAATTTAAAGAGGCTGTTTGCCTTGAAATCTACAAATTTTATAGCTTTACGATAAAACTCCAACCTGAAATAGTTGCGGGTTATTCAGATCAAGTTTCGAAAATTTCGAAAACAGAAAGATATACATACGGGCTGATTGCGCTAGCATTGTACGGTTTGACTAAAAAAAGTCAACAAAATAAACTTGCTTGGAAATTTTTTTCTTTAGTCCGACTGTAGACAAGTAAAATGACAACAGATTATCGTTCTAAGGATTCAATTCATTGCTTTCTCTTTCGATTCAAAAACATACACGCTCATCTTCTCAAGGTTCGGATTGGGTCAGGTCAGAGTAATTTGACACATGTACACTTAAACCCGGACACTGATACAGGAGTTAAAATTATTACCAATGTGAGATTTGCCACTTTATGGGATAAAAGTTGATGGCATTCTATTTTGAAATGAAAGTATGTGTTAAGTAGAATTTCTTACGCATTAGTAAATAAAATAGATAAAACTTTATGAAAAAGATGAATATTCTATAGGAGGCTGCGAGTTTGTCCAGACCTGGGCCCGGACTAGGCCGGGTCTGTTTCCGAGTCCAAAAAAAACGTGAACCCGCAGCTTCCTAACACTTTGAATCTAAAAACGTAGAGAAAAGCGAAGTTCAATCGATGTCTTCATTCATAGTTTATGTATTTCGAATTCTTCTGAAAGGCCGCTCGCTTCCCGACTGGCTGTCAGTCATTCCTTTCCATGATTTTCGGCACACACAAAGCGATTATTGGCCATTGATCGGAACCTTGCTTTAACATCATCGGAGGACAACATTTCAAACGTCTCCCATCGTCCAATGTCCGACCGGTTGGCAATCAGTGGGCTGGCTCTTGAATTTTCTGCTGTTACGTACATATTGTTAATAAATGCTTATAAAGCTATTTTACCGCCGTCTAGACGAATTAGTTCAAATCTTTCCCATCCATTGATTACATCCCCTCGTGCGATCAAAGGTCCATTGCCAGCGTCCTCTGCTGTTACGAATTTACCATCAGACATAGATTTCAGCGCGATCGCCATGGTTATCCCTGAAAGAAAAGACGCTCATTTAAAATCAAAATACAATTTATGCATATACAGTCAAAGACAAAAGTTTAAGCGAAATTGTTTTTTCTGTGTTTTTCTTACATTTCTTTTTTCAAGTTTTAAGAAAATCGATTGAAGATTAGATAGAGTTCTATTACTAACGGATCTTATGGCCACGAAGTCTTATGAAGTCTTTTGAAGTCTCTTGAAATCTTATGAACTCCCTTAAAGCCTCACGAAATCTTGAAGTCTCTTAAAAGTAGTCTTAAAAGTCACTTAACATCTCTTCATCTAAGTTCTTTTTTTCTTTGTATCAAAAAAGAAGTATTCTGTTCATCAGGCCGTCATTTGTGTATCATCTTAGAATAAAAACTAGTGAGCCACTTAACATCTCTCAAAGAAAAGAAAACATTAAGACAGTTTCAAATTCCCTGGCTTTTTTCATTATGCTCTTCCTATTTTTATTGTTACGATCTTTCGGTCATCGTCATTCCAAACTCGAGTCAAATTTCAGGGTTTAATCTATAAAAATCAACTGTCGCTGTTCGTTACGATCTTCTGGACAACTTTCATTACGAACACCCTGCATTTTTAAAAATTTTGATTGATTTTTATTATTCTGAATACACTGTCGTTTTTCTTATCTTCGGAGTTCGTAACGAACTATGTAACCGGAAGATCGTAATGACAAGTGAGTTCAGAGTGTGCCTTTTCTTCTAAACATACCTGTAAAAGTCACAGAACCGGGACCGTAGACTGTAACGTTGAATGGTGCTGTTTCTAAAGCGCTGAATGTTGTAACAACCAGAATCACGGTTTGACCTGCCATTAATGTTTCAAGCATAAAATTCCGTCCCGAGGCGCCGTTATCGTTACACGCAATTAATTTCGAAGATGGATTACTCCGGTTGAGACAATCATAGGTGTCGATACCAATATCGGCCACAAACGTGTAACTGTCACTAGTTGAAGCCGTCACTTGATTGACTACAAAGTAGTACGTGACTGCTGAGCCGCCTGGACGCAAAAACGTATTGCTGTTCGGGGTCAAGGCGCTTGAATAGCTTGACTTGATGACACCTAATGAACAAAACATGCTTATGTGATTCGATTTACAGTCGTGGCCATAAGATCCGTTAGTAATAGAACTCTATCTAATCTTCAATCGATTTTCTTAAAACTTCAATCACAAATAGAGCTTTATCAACTTAGGTCGCAAACGTAACGGTGGGTTCCATCGCGTAATAAACTACCCCGTTTAAACGGTGTAGTTTCCATCCAACCCATTTAAAATTAAATGGTTCATATAACTTATATGATTGAATGGACTTCGATGGATGAGTATATGGGGACATTGTGATCCTTAAT
>CAJNOQ010007673.1:0-12028 GCA_905250885.1 Didymodactylos carnosus
CTCTCATGCCATTAGAAAGAGGATCATGAAAAACCTATAAAAAAATGGTTCATGAAATTTTAGTTCACTCATAAAGCTAAAGTCCGCCTGCTCTAGCAAAAAATGCCCACTGTGCAGCATTTCTACGGAAAGCCCAAAAAGAGGGGAGGGATACCCTTAAAGGTCTCACTCTATTTTTCATCTTATTGGTAAATGTGAAACGAAATTTCGGTTGTGATCAACTTCTTACCAGAACTAGAACATTGAAAAAGAAAATCGGCGAATTTTTGCGTAGAATTTTCTGGAAGAATACCCCACCTTTCGGCTACCTTGCGGTATAGGGTGCTGTCCGGAGACAGTTTCATAAGCCTGATATCTTCCCTACGACTAATATTAGCTGTAGCTCTGGACAGAAGGTCAGCCTGACTCAGAGCTCAATCATTTGAGCTCCCCGTACACACTGGCTAACCACATACTAGTCACGAGGGCCGATGTATGTCACAACGTAGTCAGCGTACTATCAGTGATCCGAGGCAAACAACCGTTAATGACTTGCCTAGGGTCATTCCATGTCTGGTGGCGTCGAGGTTCGAACACAGTACCTTGGGGGTACGTGCCAAACAACTTAACCACACAGCCATAGCGGTCATGCTTTTCTATGGGATTTGTGGAAAATCAGATTTTCATCTGTGTACATTACGATCTGACTCAACCAGACTTTCGCTCTACATTGTCAATAGGCGAAATAAGGCAGTTACGTACCCTTAAAGTTTCTTATAAGATGGTTATTTTTTTTTGTAGTTTAAAAATCGATTGTGGAAGTAATACTATACGTCTTCTTACTTGTTATCAACAATTTAGAATAATGTTTACACAACGACCCGTTTATTTATGGATTCTACTATCTGTGCTCTATGTACAACAACTGAGTAGTCAGCACAACACTGCTAGCACGAGCGACTCTAGTAACACCGATAATAACATCGATTCGACGATAACAGACGATATATCCACATCAACCCTAGTGGACACATCAAACATATCCGTCACATCTAGCCAACATCCAACGAACATCTCGCCGAAATTAGGAAACCAAACTCTTAAAACGGAAACTTGTATATTTTATCTGCCATTGCTTTGCGTATTGTTTATACATTTACCAAGTATTCCTATTTGAACATAGCCAATTGTGTCGTAGAAATACTTGAGAAATAAACACATCGGTATTTGTATTAGTGGTACTATTGAACAATATATGTTTCATACCACCGTTCGACTGCAGTTGTACACCTGCAAAAACTGTCAACATTAATATCACTGTGCATTATATTTGTTATTTCTTTAAGTGTAGGAACACGGATTTCTACGAACATATTCGTCAACATTTCTATCAATGATAAGTACTAAAGTTCTCTGGTTTGTGACCATAAGCTAGCTGGGATCTCAAAAAACACTCACCAAACGATATATCTTGACTGGCTACAAGTACGCAAGGTAGAGTAATTGTAGCTAGCTGATCAGGAATATCAGATCCAAAGCTTTTTTTGAACAAAAAAGAGCAGAAACGAGGCAGAAAAAGTTCCAAAAATTAGAATTTTTCTGCCAAAATCAGGAGCTCTGGGATTCCTGTAGCTGATACTCACGGGCTGGAAATTGAGGAGTAAAAAGTACTCGTCCATGATCTAAATATGGGCGAATACTTTGGGAGAATTATTCCTGTAATTGCGAACGAATCAATGTATTAAGATACTTATACGGTAAGATACTTATACGGTAATAAACGCAGCTAATACAGAAATTATTAAACTTTAAAAATACGCAGATTAGAGGCATTGACTAGAAGCTCAGTTAGTATGATATGCCAGTCAACCGGAGTCTCCCAATAGAAAGATGATTTAATTTATGTTTCGTTTGGTGTTGGCCAGAAAAATGCCTAAAAGAAGAATACACACCACTCTTAAATCTGAGAATGAATTTGCTCAACAAAACTGCTATTTCTCCAATCATCAGCTAAAATGTGTGAAAACCATGGTGTGTATTCTTCTTTTAGGCTATTTTTCTGACCAACATCAAACGAAACATAACCATGCTCAAAGTCTTTTCGTGTTTTGTGATATCTGCGGTATTAACAATCTATCAAATATAAATGCTTCACGAAACAGTAGCAATGATACTACTACAATAATAAATTCAACAACCTTGGTTTTCAGTGAATCATCATTGACTTATAATAGCACAATTGCACTTATGTATACTCAAAATACATCATAACAGTCAGCACAGAGTCTAATAGGGTCAACAACTACCTCGATCTCACTGTCTTCAATTGCATCGAATGCAAATTTAAACTTTATTTTTACTGGACATATAATTGCGATTGTTAGAAACGCTTTTATGATTCATGCAGTCTTTAAACAAGTCTGAACAAGCAGATAAATATATGAGAAACTTCTTAACGCGATAATTCGGAAAATAAATTTTTATTTTTATAAAAACTAAAGAGTATACAAATTCTTCCTCATCGTTCTTATACCTCAAATCTCAATTATCAATATTATTTTCAATTTACTAAAACTTTAAATAAAAGTGTTTCTTCTATTACGAGTAGAACTTGTTTGCATACATACTCAAGGCCTTACAATCTCCGAGAAAAGTATACATAGAATATTTTGACTAGCATCTGTCAGTAGTAATCTTATTGATATTCCTACAATGTATGAAATATTGATAGTATTCTTTATAACAAAAACTTGAGCAAGACTTTAATCAACTCCCATAACTGAACCTTTTTCACTGCATTATTATTTAGGTTTAGTTATGTAACAGCAACAATAACAGCATTAAAGCATTGTCTCAAAATGTAGAGCATATTTTACTGCTTATTAATTGTACATTTTGTCGCAGTTAGTCTTTGATGTCACCTCTGCTTATGATAATAAAGAATAATTCCTACTACCGCAAGGTCTGCTGGGCATGAAAACTATGTCAATGACATAACAGCCGGCAATTCCTCGATTATGACATCAAACGTTGCAATCACCATACTCTTCTACAGAGCTGTAACTGATAACTAATAAAGACATGCATGATCTGGTCAAAAGCTTGCTAGTTGAAGAGGACGATATCGGACTATTGAAACTGACACTGGCAGTATCGAACAGCGGCAATGGTGACCACAAAGCAGTGTTAATTCAAACTTTTAACATAAAGATATCGAACATGTTTGTTGAAATAAACGTTGAATTGAATTCTAATGTCTAATAATACCTTGAAAAAAAAAAAGGTATAATATGAAACTTATGAGGTTCCGTGGAACTTTCCCATACCAATCAGGTATGGTACGTATCTGCGAAACCTCATTAAGGTTTAGTAATCGAAGAGGTTTCGTATGATACCCTTCAAGATTTTGTATCGTACCCTTCAAGGTTTCGTATTCGAACAGGTTTCATAACGGTTCTTGAAGGTATAGTAGTAGTAGAAAACGTTTTGTACCATACCTTTATCTGTGCTACTCTCATATGAGAGGGCGCTTGTTTTTTGTTCGCAGCCAGGAGAGCTGAGAAATGTTGTGAACTTCTCTAATTCCATGGAAAAAGCGCTCAATGTAATTAAAGCTAGAAAATTTTCTGGATACCCTCTGAAGACCCCAAGGTAACTGGAAGTATACTAGGTTCTGTAACTTTTATTATCCGTAGATGGCTTTTTTGTATTATCAAAACTGACTAATCTGTTTTGCCCTCTCTCTTTTTTGTGCCTTTGGTAAGATGATATATTTTTACAGTATGCGAAGTCAGCCAATTTTTTGATAATATTTTCTTTTACTCTATTTAGACAATTCATATTTACGCGTATTTTTATTAGATGATTTTATTCTCAAACGACAAGTTTTGTGCATAAGTGGCTTTACTTTGGTGATACTTGCATTTTTTCGGTTGTTTTTGTTGCTAGGTAGTAGAAATAAATAAATTCACGACAAATATACAAAAATAAACTATATAAAATCCATACGTAGAATCAGTACGGAAAAAATCTCTACGGAACCTTTTCTGAAAGCAGAGGAAAAAGGTATCGTATGAAACCTTGTTCGTACAAAACCTAAAGAAGGTTTAGAAATGGTTTCAATTCTTGAAAAATTTTTAAGTTCCGTACAGCAACTTTTTTTTTGAGAGTATGTTTGATTTAGAACAAACCCTGGTGATTTCTTTAAACATTTTAAAGTAATAAACTAAATTATTACTGCGACCAGAAAAATAATCTTTCTTTGAATTGGGGCATTCTGACACATATAATGTTAAAAAAGAATTATTTAGATACCAAAAGATTCTGCATTCCTAACCTTTACAAAATCCTATGGTACACAATAAATAGTACAGGATTTACGTTTAGGTTTGTAAGAAAAGAGAGCAAATTTAGCTCTTGTTTCTATAGAAAACAAAAGGATGTGAACAACTGTAAACATATATCTTTTTTGAATCTACAACAAACGTTCATTTAGCTGCATGTATTTAAAAAAGATAAAACAGGTGTAATAATTTGGATAATTCCACGTCTGAAGTTAATTCAACAGCGGCAATGAGGAAAAAACGAACTTTTATCTAAACACTAATCTAAATAACATATTAACAATATGAGATTTTCTTATCAACACCAATCATTTAAAACAGCAGTAGAATCTTTAACGCTATACTTCACTGATGATATCTTATCGATAATCAAACCAATTTGGACGAAATAACAACATTTTTCGTAATAATTGTGATAAGAGATAGAGTCCGGCAACTTCTCGATTGTGACATTGAACGTAATAATCAGCAGGCCCTTGTCTATAACAGAGATCTTTTATCAACCAGAATAAGACTCTTCTTGATGCGGTAAGTTGGTTTTCACGAACTGAATTACTGGAATGTATAAGTTTGATCAGTCTCAAAAGTAAAACAGTAATCGTTCGATTTTTTATACTCAGTGCACATTTTCTCACATTAGTATCTCGAATGAAATATCATCTTGGACTAATGGTTCAATTTAAGTCACCTATCTCTGTATTAAAATTTTGATTGAAATTCTCGCGAATGTCTTGTTTTGGTTCTATAAGATGAACTTGAACAGCCAGAAGATGCGTATATATATATATTTATACATATATATAATATTAAGTTAGAAGAAAAACGAAAAACAATAAAAAGATACAGAGTTCATGCGAAAACAAAAAAAATGGATACAGAAGTATGTATATCCTGACAATAAATATTTTACGTTTTATGTGAAAAACGATTTGAGAAACAGGAAACAATGATAAATATCGAAGACAATATATAGATCGAGTTAAAAAACAAACACACACACACATAAATATATATAGACATGAGTATATGCGGGAAAAAAGTCGTTTTAAAATTTTGATTTTAAAATAGCGAATTCCTAAAATGATTTATATTTGCGTCATTTTTTTTTTTTCTTTAATGAAGGAAAAGAAAAATTGAATAAAGTATCTGGTGTACTTTGAAACGAACTAAAATGGTAAAGATTTAAAGTAGATTAAACAAGAATTGTCCACTATTGCTATATTATTGTATACAAAGTTGGATAAACGCTTCTATTTGGTCTAATACTGCTTTTATGTAGAGAAATAGTTTAAAGACTATAAGGAAACAGTCATAAGATGATTTTTTTGACAGAATATCCTTCTGAAACACTTGCGAGAAGATGTAGTCTGACAAAGAGAATGAGGGTATACAGAAAAGTGTTTTCAGATAAAAATAAATACATCAGACGTTTTGACTTCAACATGTAGATGAGCTTGACAATTCCGGTAAAACGAAAACATAAATCTATTTAGGATATGTAAAAATAAATAGAAAAGATTGAGAAAAACAATACAAAAATGTCTGCCCTGAGAATATTGATCGGAGAAAAAAAAATGAAATTACCACAATCTTTCTTATTGTTCTATATGTCTAGTTAACAATGCAGACGATTCTACGACAGCAGGAACAACAATATTCTAAAAAAAGAAACCCGAATAACTTAAATATGGCATATATATGCATTCACGAACTAAAAACATACTTTTCTATTTCTCGCTGAAGCATCTTCATCATCGGTTGTTCGTAATAAATCGTCGTCCGTTGTCCGTTCTTGTTGAAAACTATCATCATCTGTTGTAAGTAAAGATTCTTCATCTGTACGACTACCACTGTCGTTGTCCTTTTCATTAGTTTCATCAACAGAATTACTTTAAAAAAAAGAAACAGAATATTTAATAGGATACAGTAGATTTTATGCGAGGAAACTATCTAAAAGCGGACAGTCATTGACTCAAGCTCAATTTCATACAAAAATTAATATTGTTGTTTATTCTTTAATACAATCACAAAAATGAAAACCTAACGTCTTTACTTTATTTTATTACGATGTTAACTCCTCTATGGTGTGCCAATTCATATCGATACGACAAAAAAGTAAGAAATTCTTAAAGTTGACACGATACTCTCGCATCTGTAATTGCACATACTTATTATCTTTATGATTTGTATTTTCACCGTTCATCTCCGTTTTCCAGATATTGTTTGGATATTCAGATTGTAGTATTTCTTGAGAAATCGAATAATTATTGTTATTGTTTTTATTACTATTATGATTAAAAGTCTGCTGTGAATTGTTTTTACTATTTTTATCATTTTCATCGATCCATTGCGCTTGACCAATTGTTGCTGTTTTGGATTGATCATTCTCACGTGAACTAAAATAAATTATTTTCTTATTTTCATCATCTTTATCGTCATCGTCATGCTCATGATGATGATTGTTTTTATTGTTATTGTGATTTGAGAATATTTCAACAAGTGACTCGTCACTCTCTAGAAATAAAAGAAAATGTATTTCTGTACTATTATGAGTATTTCGTTTATGACACCTGTATTTAATTGTTTAACTAGACTTGACATTGCTGATGTTAAAGAATCTGCCGCAATTAACAAGTCAGTACGTAATGATTTAGCATGGTCAGTTGCGGGCAACTGAGCTGTTGACGGCGCTGGATAACAATCGTTTGTATCAAAATCTGAACGAAAAAATAATAAACTTTTAAAAAGGAGGTTTTGTCAATAATTACGTACCGTCTTGACTGGAAGAATACAAAGGTTCAATAGTGGGTGTTGCCGGTGTTGAATAACTTCGAAAAGATGGCATATTTCGGTCCATTCTATTATTAGAAGAAGAGATCATTCTTTCTGGTGATATACTCAAACGCCCTTTTGGAGTTGTACGTTGTTGCTGTTGATATGGTGTATATTTACGTAATTTCGATAACGTATCCAATTGTGACGTTAATTCTTCTTTGCTCTGTTGTAAATGATCAATGCGTGTCTCCAATTCTTGTTTATGTTTAATTAGGGTATTCAATTCATGTCCAATGTAATCACTACCACCACGTTTTATTAAACATGTTTGTTGACTACGACTACGTTGCTGATCATTTGAAAAACGATTATTATTAGTTGTGAAATGATAATGTTGCTGTTGTGAATATGGTGAAAAATAATGAAGTGGACTAGAATGCTGATGCGGTAATGTATGAACATTACGTTCAACTATACTCATGGGAATGGTAGCCAACGAAGACGATAAACAATAGGGATAAGACGACGCATCAGTATCACTGTGAGCATGTATATCAGCAAAATCTAATGAGCCACGGCGTTTGAGTTGATCACGCAGTTTGTTTATCTCACGCAAAATACGTCTGAAAGATGATAAAATATATTAGAATAATATCGCAATAGAAAAGTTATTTGTTACCTATTTTTCGCTTCTAATTTTGCTATCATTAATCTTTTTTCAAGCGGTTGATCGATCATTATAGTGTTACTATGACCGCTTGATAACAAATCATGATGATGGTGATAATGATTATTTATTTGAAAATTCATTGGAGACGATGAAAAACGTTGTGTTGTATTTTTTTTCATTAGCGACGCCAATTGTTGTGCATAACATGCTATTTCTACATGTTCGTCTGTGTCAAGATATTGTTGTTTATTATTGCTGATTCCAGTCGTTGACATATCTAAACGAAAAATTCGATTCATCAAACGAGAATATTTAGATTTAAAGAACTGATTAACGGCTTATTTCACAATCATTCTACTTGAAATTTGCTTTTACTTGAAATGCCCGTCATCGGTGCACGTAATCGTTGGTTGGGTAATTTTGGTGACGACTTTATTGTTGATACCCGTTGTGTTTGATATTCATTTTGCTGATATTCGTCATCGTTAACTCCACTCAATTCCGTTAAATCATTTTGATGATTAAATTTTGATTGTATTACTGGTGTTATTAAACGAACTATTGGCTCTTTTATATGGTTGTCATCTTTGCCTACGGTTAGTGGACTTGACGGCTGTGTCGAAGAAGGCGACGATAATGTTGAATGATGATGAGATTTTCGTGATTTCCATGAGAAAAAACTGTGCGATGGTGAGGGTGATCCAGTTGCTTGACGTTTTTTATTTTCATCATTCTTTGGTACACATTGAAATGATCGTCTTAAAGATTGTCGAAATTCTTTCACAGGAGATTGAAAATATGTATATTCTTTTATTTCATGGTCTAACTGATGGTCATCTGATATACGTCCACGCCAAAAACAATCTTGACATAAACTGTAATTTTTGTCATGACGACATTGTTGACATTTATAACGAAAGCCAGAAAATGAAGGACGTTGACAAGCCGAACAGCGGACGCGATGAATGACTGCAACCAAAAACGAAAATACAATTTGTAACAGAAACAAAACATTCATTTGTATAGATCGTTATTATTTAGAGAGTAGAAACATTATTATATTTTTAGTCTGTATTGCAGGCATAAAGTAAAGCTTTATATATTATTACCATTTTCGACACTGATTAGGCGATGAAAGATGATTAGCCACTGTAGACAAGTCGGAACTGAATCACTTAAAATTAATGTTTCGAGAAATTCTGGTAATGTAACTGACATCGATGAGTTTGGAAAGAAACTTTGTGCAAGATTCGCTCGATACGGGAACGATGGTGTTTCCTGTAGTGCCTGTGGAATTGCTAGTATTTCATGTAATAATTCATCGATCTGTTGTGAATTCATTGTTTGAGATGATGAGGATGTGGAGGATTGAGAATTTGTTGTAAACAAATATTTCATTTTATCAGCTAATTTTCCTGCACATAATAAAATTGAGGCAACTTTGAATGAACTCAACCGGATCGATTGTAAGTACTGTGAATCGTAGACAAATAGAAACCACGCTGTTGAACATTTAACACATTGTTCGATGTTCAGTTGCTGAGATGATGGTAAACGTTTATTCAGATTTGTATAAATAGAAGTTAAAAATGTGATTAAACGTGAAGATGAGATCATGTATTTTTGAGGTTGTCGCATGGACGAAAATGTTGAACGATCTAGTATTGCTGTTGTCGTTATAGTCGGTGGTGATGATAAAGAATCAGATTTGAATAAATTACTGTTGTAAGGAGATGAAGTGAGACTGCGATTACTTGTCGGCGTAGTTGTTGCAACCCACGTTGAACATTCTCGAAGTGCTTCAATAACATTCGGAAGATCGAGTAAATGCACTAGAAAGATAAGTAAACAAATATAAGACAAAATTCTGTCATCTGTCACTAACTTACAGTTCAATTTCTTTTGTATAAAACGTAGTTTGCAGGCAGTTCGATACGTTGAAAAACGAATAATATCAAAATTCTGCGCACCTGAAACAGCACAAAAATAATAATATGAGTTTTATTAATTTGTAAAAGTTATGAAAAATGCATACGAAGTTCCATTTGAAACTGCTGCAATTCGCCATTGAAGCAGGAATTCATGCTGGTTACTCTTCAAAAATTAAATATTAAGCTACATTCATATACACATCTCAGAACGATTTATCTTCTTCTCTGGCATATGAAAAAGCATTTGATTTACAAATCAAGTTGAATCCACTCAATCAATCTGGTCGTACAGACTTAACTCTCGAATCAGAAGCTGTTACGACACCTCTATACAGAAGAACAAAACACAGTTTCAGTCAATATGTCGTTACGTTCGTAATCTGCTTTTTTTCTTAGGAAAACGTTTGCACCATGATTCACAGTGATTATGAAACGGAAGCAAATTGAGTGGTTTCTACTTGATTTCTAAATCAAAACATATTTGCCATGACTCACGATAAGAGGTTTTAGTGCGACACGATCCTGGAGGTGTTTCATAAAAATTCTTAAGTGCTCGATTTAACTAAGTCTCCGTTTTCTACACTTACATATTAATTTTATACACTTAAGTCTAGACTTAGTTAAGTCGAGCCCTTAAGAATTTTTGCGGAACACCGTCCTGAGTCCAAGAACTTCCGAAGTGAGTCACTATGCATGATTCTGTGGTTTTTCGTATTCAGCACACTCGATAATCCCGAAGATTTTCTATTTTAAGCAAGACGTATTGTCAAAAGTTTAGGAAAACTTTTTGAACAAAATGATGAAAACGAATTTCTGTAGAAAAATAATATTAGTTTCAAAACTTTCCTTAAACTTTTGGCAGTACCCCTCGCCGAAAATAGAAAATTTTCTGGCTTATCGAGTGTGCTGGATACAAAAAAACACTTTTCCGTACCTCTGCATGATCTTAATTTTCTATCGATGATATGCCTGTATTCTGCTCTAGAAGTGCTGTAAGAATAGCGACTGGACTCGCGAAGAATTCGCCTAGGATTCTACGGGATCGTGCCACGATGCCAAGACTTCTAACAAGATCCGTCCCGATCAGAGATCGGCACGTGTTTTGGTCTGACTGGGATGGATCAGAAAGTTTTTAAAATCGGTTACAACGGACTGGGCTTAGGCCTCACATTTTGTTTGTTGGGTCGTGCCGGGCCGAGGACTTCTCTTTCTTTCCGAGAACATATGGTTAAATACATCGATAAAATCAGTTGAATATTATAATATTTCTTTTTCTAATATGTAGCTGAATAAACAGTTTATCTAATGCAAGATTGTAAAAAACCATGGAAATTAAATGATAGAGTTGTGTTAGAAGCACATTTATAGTATTTTGTCAACCAGGCCTATTACCGTTAAAGATGCTACAGACTGTAAACAACTGAAAACTAGAGATGTGTACGGCGCTCTTACCCTACTCTACCCTGCAGGACTTTAAAGTCACACGGTAGGGTAGGGCTAGGGCTTCGCCTAAAAAAGAGTTAGTACAACATTGAGGTCGGTCGCTAGCGGCACTAACTCTTTCTCTAAGAGTTCTTTAAACTCTTTATTTTATCGGATGCAAGACACCCATTTTTGGTGCAATTGGCAATATAAAAAAAGAGGGGTTTTAGAAGAGCGTCGACAAAGGCTGGACAAAGAAACGGTCGATGATATTATGTTGCTACGAAATTTTAAAAGAGAATTTTTATCAACATGATTCATTTATTTAAAAAAATAAAAAAATAATTGTAAATGAAAAATTCTCAAATTTTCAAAGGGTTGGGTAGGACCAGGGCTCAGAAACGTTTCACAGGGCAGGGCAAGGGCCCCGTAAACAGTTACCCTGCACATCTCTACTGGAAACGACTGGACCGACCGATCTATAAAATTTTTAATACTGTTCGGATCGGACGAGACTCGAGTATTCTTTGTCGGATCGGGCCAGAAATTTTCGACCCGTGCTGATCTCTGGTCCCGACATCGCGACAAAACCGCGTCTTATGATTCCCGGCTCTTATGGTTCTCAAACTTTTAACAATACTTCTTGCTAAAACTAGGAAATCTTCTGTATTACTGAGTGTGCTGAATACAAAAAAAGCACTTTTCCGCGACTCTGCATGGTCTTTAATTTTCTATCGATGATATGATCTTTCTCTTGTTTTCGTTGTTTATGTGCGTATATTAGGGCGGGTCAAATTTTTTTTCGATGTTTTACCTATCCTAGCGGTGTTCTACGGGTCGTTTTAAGAAACTTTGCCCAAGGAACTATAGCTCTATCGTGAAAATCGAGCCTCCGTATTTTTGCGAGT
>CAJNOQ010007674.1:0-12028 GCA_905250885.1 Didymodactylos carnosus
CAACCATGTCAATAAAATCGAACAAGAACTTTCTGCTGTAACTCTAGGCGTGGATTCTTATATAAGCATCAGTTAAAAATCTTATAGGAAACTTATAAGTAGCCAATAAGATTCACGTAAGAATCTTCAATTTAAACTCATTGCATAAATTGAAGTCAGGTAAGAGTGTAAGACGTTCATCAGTTTTAGTTCTTTGTGATTTAGACATATTAAATTAGTTATAACAGTAACTAAAGCAACACTTTATGTATATACGTACTTCTTTATTTAACTCTTTACATATACAAACACGTGTCCGATCTCGATAAAAAATAAAGTAGAAATAATTACGCAACTAAAAATAATCTATTAGCTTCGTTACAATCTGGTTTTCGCCATAGTGATTCTACAGTTAATCAGTTAATTGATTTCGTTCATGCTGTGCAGTTAGGAATCGAAAACCACAAACTAACTAGAACAGTTGTTTTGAATGAAGATTTAAAACGCGTTTATGAGTGGTCCTTGTATTGGCAAATAGATTCAAATGTTAAGAAATGTGAAGCGATGACTTTTAGTAAGCGAGTATTGGTTACGTCTCATTTACCGCTTATAATAAATGGACCTGCTCTCTTTGACGTTTTAAGTCATAAACACCTAGGTTTTTTTATAACGCCTCAATTAAATTGGAAAAAACACATTGATTACGTAATTGCAAGATGTAACAAAATTTTATATTTAATGTATCAGTATAAGAACAAATTTCAAACTACCGTTTTAGATCAAATTTATGTGTTATGCATATCCCATATTACTTTACACTTCAATTCTTTATTCATCTACTACTGCTAAAAGTCTTTCTTTAATATCCAGTATACAATACAAGTTTGCTTTAGTTGTAACTGGTTGAAAATTGGCCTTATGTTTAAGATAGTGAGAGGACTACCACCTAGTTTTTTAGCAAACCATATTTCTCATTTACATCATAATCATAATTATCAAACTAGAACACAAGTAGAAGTGAAAATTCAAGGTAATTGGAAAACTGATAGGCGTTTTATGAGCAAAACATTTGAAATGTCGTTTTTTCCTAATGCAATCAGAAAATGGAACGAATTAAACTATGAATTGCGTGCATGTAACACTTTAAGAGCCTTTAAAAGAAAGCTTAATACACAAATAGACATACTAAGGATCTTTCGAGTTTACGGTGTTAAACGTGAAATAGATAAACTATACTATCAAATGCGATGCAACTTCTCGTCATTAAATAACGGTCTCTACATCAAAGAATTAGCGCCTGACAAAAATTGTTTATGTGGCGAGAAAGAAATAGTAAAATATTATTTACTACACTGTTCTCTCTATGACGTACAGCGAGCTGCACTTTTTAAATCTATAAATGATTCGATATCAAATCCAGATTACTCATTAAAAACTCTATTATTGTTAACTAACGCAATTCTTAAAGATAATTACTGTGTTATCTATCGTTTAGTTGTTAAATACATTGATGCAACTTTAAGATTTGCTGTTGATAGATAAATGCTATGTCAATCTCTCTTACTCTCTCTCTCTCTCTCTCTCTCACTCACGCACACACACACTCACACACCTTTCTTTTTTCTTTTGATGATTAAGATTTTATTATTCCTATTTATATATTGCTATATCAAAGGCACATTTATTTATATTATTTATGTGCTAGTTTGTGGTAACCAAGGAGAAGGTACAATGACTTTGTCGATTCCATCTTCAAGATTACACGTCCTCGAATATATTTTTTTTACTTTTTTATTTTGTTTAAAATGAATAAAGATCGAATGCGATCATGGATAGCCACGGGAAAGAACTTAGTAAATGCACACGACATAAAGGAAGGAATGGAACATGCTGGCGGAATTAAGAATACTAAAGTGGCCGTGGCAGAAATTATACCCGGCGAGGGTATACACAGCGTTACTTAGATGAATGCGTACGGACCGGTTCTGGTTGATCCATAAAAACAAGAATATGATGTTCGGATTCGTTAACGGATTTTCTGCATTTTCGCAGAAAACCAGTTAGAATTGAGGGAGAGTCGACCACCAGATACGGTCATCGTATTTCTAGTCCCGAATCCGACCATTTACAGAGAGTCTCTACCGGGAACCGGGCACCTAAAGCATTGACCTGAGTAACTGAAACTATTCCTTTCTTACGTTCTTTATATTTCAAGGCTATGTGGACAACTAATGTGCCCAATATTTCTTCGATACGATCTATCAAATACGGACAATAAGCCATGTGGTTGTTCGGATGACAGCCGTTTTGCTGTAACCCATTTTCGACTATATCCAACTTTGAACTTTCTGTAGGATCAAAAACATTGAATATATTTTCCGATTCCTTTCTGCAAGCGTAATGCACATCTAGAACTTCAAGAGGAACCTTGCGCAATTGTTGTTATTTTTCTTCACTATGTTTCTCGGTCTAAAAGTTCAAAAAGTGTTGACTTGTTCAGTTTTTGAGCGTTTTCTTGTTCAAATTTTGGTTTGCGACATGGCAAAGTAATCATCTTTTCGTGATTTTATTTATTTAACCTTATGTGCTTATTGAGAAGTTGTATTTTAATCAAGAAGAAATGTTCTGATTGCAGTTTCAACAGATAATTAAAAGATATTTAAAACAAGCCAAAAAAATTTCTGTTGTTCGTTTCGTTATACACACTTTTGAACAAAACGTTTTTTTAAAGCTTCTAACCGTATTATGGAAAACGGGACTAGACTTGATGTTTCTGAAAAAATATTTCTCATTTTGAATTGTCAAAGTTTAGTGCTTAAACTTCCCTCTTAATTAATCTGACCGTATTTAATTATGATATCCGTGATAAAAAGTTTTTGTTGAATGGTCGAGATCTTGAGTTTAAGAAACGCAAAAAATTATGTCTCATAGCTCAAGAAATCTACTAATTTCTCGAATCGAAAACACTAAAAAACACAACTTTTCGGTTGAAGAAAGCTCGCTCTGAAGAGCTTCGTTTGAAGCACCGATTTTATCACGTTTTACCCGGTTTTCTCTTCAGGAACATGATGTAATCAATTTTACACCAAGAAGTTAAGCTCAAAGTGATTACACAGCAGTTTCATTTCTGCATATTCTCTAGATCGTGCCATATCTTGGCTATCACAAAAATTATTTTATTTTTTTCTGAAATTGTTGAACATTTGTATTATTTTTATCCAGAAAATGTCTGTCTGATTATTCTGGAAAAAGTATGAAAATTGAACGGAGTTTGGACTGAATGGAGGACGGAGTGCGAATTATTAAATTTTTACGCTGTTTAGAGAACGGGACTGAAAAGAGAACGATTTTCGAACTTTTTTTTGCAGAAGACTGAAAAGAGGACGATTTTAAAAGTTATTTTTTCACTCTATTTGTATAGTTCTGAAGTAGAATTTTTCGGACACATGCTTTTTCATATTTACACATCGATACGTAAACAGTAAAAGAACCATATTCTGAGGCTAGATTTTCGCAAAACGATGTAAAGAATTAGAAACATTAGTACTAAGATGGCCTCAAGATGTTGCAAAATATGCAACTCCAATTCCGTGGAATATTTTTCTACATAGTAGACCAAAAAATCCAGTCTTGCTCTACTTTTTTGAAATATATATACATATCGAGTCGAAACAGATTTGGCTGAAGCTTTTTTGCAGTCGAGTCGAAGAAAAATCTTTTTTGCAAATTACTTATAAGCATAAGGACACTAATCAAAAGAAATCTCTGCTCAGGTCTTTTCCGTTACCGAGACAAGAGACATTCTTTCTTAAAAACCGTCTCTTATTTATTGTTCAGAAGACAAGATTTTTTGGTGAAACTCGTTACTTAGGCAGCTGTAACTTTATACTAAAATTCTCTGATAGTCGTAATTTTATAAAAACGTCTTCCATGGATGGAGAGAGCGCGCAAATTTTGCAAATTTTGGACTTTTCCCATTTTTAACCATGTCGGACTTCTCGTTTTTTTCACGATTTCTGCCAATGAAAAGTTAGCTCTTTGAAGAAGATTAATATTCAAAAGTAAATGCTCACCAAACTCAGTTACAATCGGTTCATAGTTGAAAATTCTTTTCCAACAATATTTCTCCGATTCATAACTGAATGACTGGGAAGAAGACTAGGAAAGAAAAACTAGAAACAAGGAACAGATAAGAAAAAATACTACCAAAACGATATAAATAAATAATATTTACCTGTACATGCGTGTTTCTTTCTTACTGACCTGTTTTTAAATCAATGAAGCATAAAGAAGTCAGATAAAACAATGTGAAAAGCAGTCATAATTGCCTTTTTTTGAAGGTAATTATCTCTTCAGCATAAATAGTTTTTGTTTTTGAACAAATTTAATACATATTCTCTTCTACAATTAATGGCTACTAAATACTCTTATGATCATAAAACAAAAGCATCGAACGTTTCAAATCGGCGTCTGACAAATTTGGAAACATTTTCCCTCTTATGGCTTGATGCTAACACTAATTCAACTGCAGAAAATAGAGATACACAAAACCAGTTACGCCGCACAACTAATTTTCTCAAAACATTCCGCACATGTGATGAATGTGAAGAATATATTCGAGAAGTGACAGATGGGAAAATTGTTTTGATTGTAAGTGGTGGATTGGGAGAAGATTTAGTTTCGAGAATACATCATCTTCGACAAATATCTGCCATCTACGTTTACTATTTGGATAAGGAAGATAATGAGCAATGGGCAACAAAATTCATAAGGTAAGCGCTCCCGTTTGACTTTTGGTTTTCTACGTTATTCTTCCTTTAGGTAAAAGGTATATTTGTCGATGCAGCTAGTTTGATCAGACAAGTATCATCTGATCAACGTCTTCGAACTCGAACAGAAGAGTTGCTGGCCATATCGGTCTGCTCACCAATAGATCACAAAGGTCTCGATGGGGCATTCAACTTCTCATTGATGTTCTACTTCGTCTTCTACGATCTACTACTGATATGAGAGAATTGATTGAAATACATAAACTGACAAGCAATGGAAACAGTGGAATTGAATAATTTACAAAGAAATGAAGGACAGTTGATGTCAATGAATAATTTTCTCTCAACAACCTTCGATGAACAATTGGTTCGACTTTTTGCTGATTCAATTGTTCCCACAGATTCGATTCAACGAGTTTTATTCGAGATCAAAATTGATACTCGTCTCGATAATCGTCCGTTTGCTGATATTTCTCATTTGAGTAATGAACAGGAAGTGTTATTCACACTCGACTCTGTATTTCGACTAATGAATGTCTCGTATTATCAAAAAGAACAATTGTGATGGTGAAATGTGAACTATGTGGCACGAAGGTAATCAAAATTCAAAACAACTCTTTAAGTACATTCGAAAAGACATTAGTGGTAGTTCAAAAGAAGCTAATCTTTTGACAGCCGGTACTGTGTTACACAATATGGGTGATTATAATAGAGCCAAAAAATACTTCAACCGTGTATTGAATGAACTAAAACATGAGGATATAAACGCTGCCCATTGCCATTCTTATCTGGGAACAGCTTTAGCTAAACTAGCTGAGTATGATGAAGCACTTTATCATTTAAACGAAAGTGTTACATTGTACAAGAGATTTCAATATTCAGATGATATATGCGGAATTAGTCGATGCTATTATTGGATGGGAAAATCAGTTTTTAAGTGCAAAAAGGAATATAAAACTGCACTTGAATATTTAGAGAAAGCCTTGAAAATACAAGAATTTGAACTTCCTGCTGATCATGTTCGGATTGCAGGTACTCTACGCGAGATCGGCAATGCTCACTGTTATCAACTTAATTATGATTTGGCTACGTCCTATCTTGATCGAGCTCTCAAAATGTATGAGAAAACATTACCATCAAATCATTCATACATATCTAGTTGTTACGCTGATTGCGGAAGTATTCATTTTTTTAAAAAGAATATGATCTTGCTCTGAAGATCTATAATGAGACTCTTGAACTAAAGTTAATATCTCTCTCACCCACTCATCCGGATTTCGGAACAATTTATTTCAATGTTGGTCGCTTCTATGAACAAAAATGTGAATGGAAGATGGCACTTGACTATTTCGAGAGAAGCCTGGAAATAAGTGAAAAAGCATTAGGATCATCTCATCCGCATTACAAATTATCTCACGATGGAATCCAACGAGTAAAGTCATCTATACTCTAACACGCAATCTCTTCAGAACTTTCCGAAGTTTTCTGTAAGGTACTCTCTAAAACCTTGGCAGGGTGGCACCTGAAGGTGCTAAAAAGTGAAACTCCCAGTACTGAGACGTCTAGTCACGTTAAGAGGCTGTGTCCTCCAGGAGGGGGTCAAATTTATCCTAAAAATTAGCGGTTTTGGGGTATAAAACTGTTACTCCCTCTTCTTCGAAGATCGTGAGAGAGTTCCACAAAATAAAAAAGCTTGTCAGCGTTGCTTCTACGAAGCAAAAATGTGAAAAATTCCTATTAACCGTTGGATCATGACATAGAACAGGTAATAATATATCCTAGTCATTTTTAAAACTTGTATCTAACAATAGTAGATCGATAGTCCACTGTGTGTCTTTAGTAGCTGTAAACACCAAATTTATATTGAAATTTGGTCAATCACAATTTCATCTCCAAAGTTTACAGCTACTGACAAAAACCTCTCTACAACCACAAAAATCCTCGTATATAAAATTTTTACTTCAAACTTCCTTTTTCAAAGGAAAAGGAACAAGTTCTAGAAAGTTTTCACAACACCGTATTCTTCGAAATGACGAAAACGGTTTCCGAGCTCGGAGAAACGCTGTATCCGTTTTATATTTACTGACATTTGAGGAAACGGTTTTGCCGATTTATCCGAATAAGTCTTTTTTCAGAGTGTACTTGAGACGAAAGGCAATTGTATTGCTACCGTATAACAAACTTTGGGGTAAAGTTCCTATTTTGATACACCCGTGTCGTCATCGTTAGAGTTTTCAAAGTCAGAGAATATAGTCATCCTGGGTAAAAGGTCCTGATGAACGCTTTAAAAAAAGCTTGGTAAACATATTCATAGAAAACTTCATAAAATTAAGGAAGAAAGGTTCAAACTTTTTTTGTGCTGGCCAACTCAAATAACTTCAATATTTCATCGAGATTCTATGAACATATTGGAAATTTGTCAAGATTCTGACTAAGTAATTATTTTGTCCGAAAGATCAGTTACAAGTCTTCATGAAGCTTTTGAAAAGACAAATCCTAGGCTTTCATTCTGTTACTTATACTTTTCTATGAGACACAGACACTTTTTCAAAACTCTTAAAAGTTTATCTGGTTATTTCTATATTGAAAGTTTCTTCATCATATTGTAACATTCTTTTTTAGTTCCAATACAGTTTGTCGTTGTTGATATTAGCATATATACGTGTTTGATTGTATTGTCATGACGAACACTTTTTTGTGCCCAGAATTAGCAAATATTTGTGCTTCTTTATCATATTGTAATATTAATAAAAGAATGCAGAATAGAAAATCTATGAGATAAGAGCAAGAAGATAAAGAGAGAAAGTAAATACGAAATAAAAATCAAAAGGGCAAAGTCGTTCAACAAACTGATTTGAACAACAGACTTAATTAATCGTTCTTGAAACGTGCATGCATCTAATCATTGTTTTAGTTATTTAGATACACTTGACTAAAATGTCGTTTCACAACGCTTGCTCGTTTGGTTCAGATATGCATGACTTGTTTGTCACTAGGTTTTCCTGTTTTCATAGACTGAAAAAACAACAGTTATGCGCACGCTAATCAAAGTTCAAACTCGTTTTCTCAAGCAAACTTTTCGCTTGTAAATGTTCAGGAGATTTTGAACGGATCAAAGAACAGATGGGTGCAGAAATAATGGGTCACTTTTGTTCTCTTTCTTTCGGGCACTTGACTGAGATTCTACAATTTCATTCTAGGCTCATACGATAGAAAATTTTCTGCTCTGCAAAACCCACTACCGTTTTTCATTACATAAAAGTTCATTATTTAAAACAATAGTGCAGAGCACGGACATATATCTTCTATACAGTCGGCTTTCAAGCCGCTTGACAGCCATTATATAGTGCCCTCATCAAGATGTGAACTTGGCTCATTAGACTAAGCAACATAATAAGTACGGTAGATTAATCCCATAACTCTGGTCTCTTCTTCAGAATAGATCACATACGTTTGTTCTTTTCAACTATCGATTACGTGCAGTGGGCAGAATCGAGTCACAGTTGACTGATAGGACGAATCACATCGGAACGGGTCGTCCAAAAAATTGTCATTTCTAATCCAAACTCATCACTGTTTTGGTATAAGTTCAGCATCTACTAGAGCATAAAATTGAGTTTTGGACAAAATTTGTAATGCTTTTTGATGTAAGAAACGAGACCATTACAAGAACATTAGCTTAAAGATATCTTTTTCTTGTTGATAAAAGTACAAGATCATACAATTTTGGAGAGAAAGCTCAATTGTTATGACGATCATTTCCGCAATTGAATAGTGCGAAAGACATCATTTTTTCTAATTCTAATAATAAAAAGAAGTTTTTTCATTTAATGTGTCTTTTGTTTTTTAAGGAGAGAGAATAAGAAAAAGTAGCGTGTTTCGGATAACGAGTAAAAGGGTGAAAAAAACAATATGTCATAGTTAAAAATGCACTTACGATAGAATTACTCAAATTCCCAAACCTTCATGTTTCTAGCTCATTGACGACGATGAGCAAGGCTTGATTGTAACTAAAACTTGTCCAATCTATGATACGCGAGCCGAACTTTTCTAAGGCGAAATATCTTGGGTAGAAGTTGTCAGACTCGAATAAAAACCATGAGAAATTGCAGACATCAGTCCTGCTTCGTTTCTCAGATACTGGATTTTAACTGCCCAGGCGTCAAAAAAAACTCTAGTATCACCCAATTCATCTAGAATACTAGATTTTTACTCGATTGCAGCTATTCGGACCTAACTAATTATTTAATAATGTTGCTGTTAGCTATTTATCACAGATACTTTCTATAAAGAATTTGTCTTCATTTACTTAATTCAAATGAAAAAATAAAATTTTTCCGAACATTTTGTGACCAATCACAGATGGTAAAGTCATTTATGTACTGAGTTTTGTCTGTATACCGTATGGTTCCAAAACTTCGTTCTGGCTTTAAGAGATAAAGAATTTTCTGCTCTATAAAGTCCTCTGTATCATACACTTACACTGCGTCGTTTGACTAGTTTTTTCCTCCTGTTTTTCACAATCGTATGTTGCCCGAAAGCCCTAATCAACCTGTGTACTAAAATTTAGGTGACTAAACGATAAAACAGCGTTATCTGGACGATAGCCCTCAATTCGGTGAACATTTCTATAGTAACCTCTTCTCTCAGTTATCAAGGTGTTTCCCGAAAAATTACACAAAAGCCGAAAAGCTATCAAAATTTTGGTAGTAAATCAAAGTTGTACTTTTTATCTGTCCGTGCTCTGCACTATTGTTAATGATGAATAATTTAATTTAATTTTCATTTATAATAATAATGAACTTTTATGTAATGTAAAACGGTAATGGGTTTGCAGAGCAGAAAATTTTCTATCATATGAGCCTAGAATGAAATTGTAGAATCTCAGTCAAGTGCCCGAAAGAAAGAGAACAAAAGTGACCCATTATTTCTGCACCCATCTGTTCTTTGATCCGTTCAAAATCTCCTGAACGTTTACAAGCGAAAAGTTTGCTTGAGAAAACGAGTTTGAACTTTGATTAGCGTGCGCATAACTGTTGTTTTTTCAGTCTATGAAAACAGGAAAACCTAGTGACAAACAAATCATGCATATCTGAACCAAACGAGCAAGCGTTGTGAAACGACATTTTAGTCAAGTGTACCTAAATAACTAAAACAATGATTAGATGCATGCACGTTTCAAGAACGATTAATTAAGTCTGTTGTTCAAATCAGTTTGTTGAACGACTTTGCCCTTTTGATTTTTATTTCGTGTTATCGATGACACATAGATCAAGCAGATAAAGAAGAAAAGGATACATCATGTAAATACATCAAGTAGATCCATGATGTACATACAGCATGTAGATATATTTTCACTTCTATTTGGAATGATGATTCATTGAAGACATGAAAGAAGAGAGGTATAAAGAAAAAAAAGTTTTCATTTTCTCGCATGGGCAGATATATCTTGCATGCAGAGTTCTGTATGTGTTACATGATGAATCCTTATACACTGGAGCTCTAATATGATAAAGAAGCACAAATAATCAAAAACAAAGAATTTAGTCTTCGTCGCTACTATCTCTGGTTCACTCATATAGCAGTATTATACTTTATATTTAACACTTTATCTCTGACATCTTTTACAATGTCTCTATATTAAGACTGTTATCTGTGTAGAGCAAAGTCACATTTTCCTTATATACAGGGTTGCGAGAAATGTTTTGCCCTGGGGGTATAGCTCCAATGCGAAATGATATCAAAACGAATTATATACCAAATGAAAGCTCATCGAAAATGGGATTGAAGAGTATAATTGATATTCCGTACGATGATTATTGACTGTAGAATTATGAAAGTTTCTATCGAGTGCATCATAATGAATGAGCCTTTTAGTGTCTTCTATTTTTCTCGTGTTCCTCTACGATCCTAAGATTAGTGTTATTATTAAAAGATGCGCCACGAAATATTCCACAAAACCATACATAAACTTTAGTTTTAGAACTTTAATCAAGAGAACTACGTAAATCATACCAAAGGCGGAAAAACCGAAAACTTCGTATATTTGGTATTTTTGTCGATTTGAACTTTTTTCTTCTCTTATCATTGCCGTAAAAAGTGTAGAAAAAGTGAGCACTAGGCCCTTTTTGTAGTTTTGAATATGCGCTTTCTCGTGGTCTATAAAAAGAAGTTTTAAAGCAGATGGTATGCTGGAGACCGAAATTTCAAAAATTTCTTCCTGTTTTCAACAATGTGTCCAAGCAAGAAACGGAAAACACGATCGAAGTTTTGAATTTGCAGTTAGGTAGTGAAGAGGAATCATTTCTGATCAAAGCAAAGCAGACTCAATAGAAAAAGCTTTTGTTCTGACGAAGTTATGGAACTTTTACTGAAAGCACCACTATACTAGAATTGACACGTGCGATAGAAACTTTCATAATTCTACAGTCAATAATCATCCTACAGAATATCAATTATACTCTTCAATCCCATTTTCGATGAGCTTTCATTTGGCATATAATTCGTTTTGATATCATTTGTCGTTGGAGCTATACCCCTCGGGCAAAACATTTCTCCCAATCCTGTATACAAGAAGATACGTAAGCATAAACTTATCTGTTTCATATATATGTTGCGAACAAACTGAATTTTGATCATACAAATTTAAAATTTGACCGAATTTAAAGTTTGTCCGCAACATATACCTGCTGTGGCGTATACATTTTCCACTGGTATGAAGGAAAAAGAACGAAGGAAGCGTAACTATATATGTTATATACATCAGACATAGTTGATAGCGCACGTAACGTGAGCACACACTATATATAACGTGACTAAGAAAAGA
This sequence comes from Didymodactylos carnosus, assembly GCA_905250885.1. NCBI lineage: Eukaryota > Metazoa > Rotifera > Eurotatoria > Philodinida > Philodinidae > Didymodactylos > Didymodactylos carnosus. The sequence goes on from CAJNOQ010007674.1 coordinate 11,575, forward strand.
AAATCACTATTTGTCGCAACTATACTAGCTATAGACAACAGTCTTAATATACAGACGTTATAAAAGATACCAGAGATAGTACTGACGAAGATTAAATTCTTTGTTGATATGGCCATTTTTAGTATATCACCACTTTTTTATTACCACTTTCTAGTGAGAGCAATATTTTGTCGTTAAACCTGTTAATTTTTAACCAAATTTTAATTTAGGAAACTACGCTTTTTTTAGAGAACACCTTATTTGCATTGTGATTCGAACTGCCAGTGCCTCGAAACCGTAATTACTCGACGGTAAAAGGAGTATCAGACCTGCCCTACATTTTGTATAGTTATAGAATTTACAAGAAAAGTCCTAAATATTCATTGTCAGCTCAAAGCTAGAGAAATAAGTAGGAAAAAGTTAATCTAGGGCTTTTTTCGTAAATTCTAGAACTTTTCAAAGAAAGGTAGTTTAG
>CAJNOQ010007676.1:0-12025 GCA_905250885.1 Didymodactylos carnosus
GTTACTTGAAAGGAAACGCTATATATTTTATTCAAAGTAAGCCTCATAATTCGAAAACTCGTTTATTTAAACATTTTTCTCGAGATGTTTTAGCAGAGGCTCAAGTTTAATCAAAAGTTGAAAATGCGGTGATTTATGGATAGCAATTCCTATGGATGACTTGGTTTGATCGACTAAAATCAAGGGAAAAACATTAATCAGGAGCCAGTTTTATAAAAAACTTAAGTCATAAAAGACAACTTTTTGATTTGCGTTACAAGCAAAAGATTTTATAGATTTTCTTTACTTATTCTTTTGTCCTAGTAGCCATTAATGTCACTAAATTTTTTCCTTAGCGTTTTTCCTACTGATCAAAAACAGACTCTAAGGAAAATAATCTTATTGCTGTTTTTCAGACAGCATTTTGAAACTTGCTATTAAACAGTATAAATGTTTCTTTATAAAAGAAAGATAATGCATGAAAGAGAAGCCTGGACAAATGCGAATAGCTGAAATCAACAAAGAAAGGAGTCCTTTGACATGACAACGTACATATGATGATGATTCTCACGAATGAGTAAAAAATTTGATTGACGATATATCCCGTCTCGGTGCATCCCTATTTCGAGCACCATATATCAATACAGTATCATAAGGCGATCATAATAAATGTTACTATCAATTATCCAAAGTAAGGTGAAGAAGAAAACGTTGAAGTAAATCAAACATAGCACGTGGTTGATCACTGGGTACCATATGACCGGCATTTCGAATAGATGCTAGAGTAAATTGGCCAGCTGTTTGAACATATCCGGCTACTTCTGCATCGGTCGGCTCGACCTTCCATATGAGCCTCGGTGCGCGTCTAAATTCATCAGCTCGTGACCACTGAAGAGCCGAAACCCAATTGAGTGTTAATTTGTGAGCACAAGTGATGTCCAAAAGTCCACTATAGACGAGTACTTTGTAATTATCAAAAAGTACTTGCAGTTTTAGTTCGGGAACGCTTTGAAAGATATTATTGATCATCAGCTCTTCGACATGTACACCATCGTTAAATGTTTTATTGCCGACATGTATTTGTTTTCGTCGATATGCCTGTGTGATAAATGGAACGAAATCAAAGATGCCCGGTGGATCGCTAGTTAGTAATATGTTCGAAGAAGATTTTAGACCGGTTACTTGTGCAAAATAGGTTGTTGTATTAATTAAATCGCCATCAATCAGAGCATCAGATATGTAGAATGCGTCCAAAAATCGATTTTGACTAATAGCATAGCGGAGAAGGCTCGATTGAAGATTAAAATAGAACAATTGTTGATCATCAATCAAACCGATCTAAATAGATCGATCGAATGATAAGAAGGGTGGGTACAAAACAAGAAGCAAGAAGAATACCTGATAGAGCAATGGTCCGTATTCGTACTGTCGATAAGGATCTGTCCAACCGTTGCCGATGGCAATACCTTTAAGATTAATTCGTGTTTGGACGTCGGGATTTTGATTTTCAACATGAATCTTGTATGCAATCGAGGGTACATATTTGCCGGCGTAACTTTGACCAGTCACATAAAATGGATTTAGGGCATAGTCGGTATAGATTCGAAAGAACTGGGTTAATGTCGAATAGAGATCACGCACAATGTCGTCTTGTGATCAAGCATAGCCTTGTTCGTTTGAAGTAAAACTATAGCCCGTACCAACAGGGTTGTCAATGTATAAGACATGGTTAACCGAATTCCAAGTGATAGTTCGTTCGGATAATATTCCGTTATAATCTACTTGAATCGGACCATTTTCGTTGAACAGGCCATATAGCGAAGTACCACCTGGGCCGCCTTGAAGCCATAGTATCACAGGAGCACTAACGTTACCATTTAGAGCAGGAAAAAACCAGAAAAATATGTTCGAATTGTAGTCCTTGTTAACAGTTAAATAGCCTGAAAATGACGATCGATTGAATAGAGGTAAATACACTAAACTATTCGAATGAGTTGAAAATTAGATATGGACACATGGAGGAACAAATGGCTCACCTAAGATTTCTTGCCTTTTCAAGTTGGCCCTTTTCAAGATACGATGTAAGAAAGAGCGGATCACCCACATCGTCTTTAGGATCTATTGGAGTCACCGGTCGAGTTGGAACCATGTGCCGCGGAGATAGCCCATGGATAGAACCCACGAGTAAGTATAGTAGTACAACAGTTAAACGTCTGAACATCATCTGAAAGTATAATTAAAGTTTTACATAATGAAAATATTCCCGATTTCATTTGAAAATCTCAACATACCTCAGGTAGCCCTTCGTTGCGCTTTTTCCACTTTCCATACATCTTCGAACACTGAACTAATTCACCATCTTAAATAGGCGCGATTGTTCTACGAATAAATAAAATGTGTGCGAGATAGACGGTTAGTGACGCGTAAATTTGATAGTTACTCAGGACAGGACAATATCAGCTTGGAGGAGGAAGGTGGGAAGGTGTTTTGGCAAGGTAAAGAGAAAATCGATCGACCATGGAAGACAACAGGGAGAAATTCATGGCAAAGGTAAGAACAAAAAGGAAGCAAATGGCCTGAGGAGGAAACTGAAGGGCGAGAAAGCGGTGCTGATCGCAACATTATCTAAATGAATACTAAAACACCAAATGAAAACTTTGCACATCACAGTATCATAAAAATCAGCTTCAAACACTGGCGGCCGAATGTTGTTCAACGTATGGAGGACTCGAATCAACACAAAAAAACGTGTGACGTTATTATTGGGTCTTGCTGCTCCACATGGTTCCGTCTCGGCAAATCACGAGAACAAAAGTGGAACAAATAGTGCATGTTAGTGCACGACTTGATTGCAACCAGTCATAGACCATATACAAGATGTCCAACCAGTTTCCGCAAAATTGGTGGAAGAGCTAAACTGGTTGGACATCTTATATAAGGTCTATGATTGGTTGCAATCAAGTCGTGCACAAACACTTACTATTTGTTCCACTTGTTTTTTCTCTGTCTATTCGACAACTTCTCACACTCAGAGATAAGAGAAAATGAAAATGACAAACGAGTATAATATAATCAGCCAACGAATCTAAATCTGAAAGCAACGCAATTGAAAAGACCAAAGCCGATATATAAGCGAGAAAAAGGAAGAAGAAGGATATCAGAAAGAAAATGCATTCACGTGACTCGTAATACGATAAGGTCGTGATATTGCTGTGTTTAAAATTGATTGTATACTGTCTGTTTTATTCTCTTCAATATCTTACCTTCTCGTAACACTTTTTAACTTTCTTTCTCTCTCGCTTAATGTCAAATGTTAGTCTAACCGAAAGGTTAGAAATTGTTCTGCGCTTCGGTTCGGTTGGCAGAACCACTTACGTCTGTTGGTAGCTGGCCCTAACAGCAACTGGGCGCATATGTGGGCATACTGGTGGCGTCAGGAATTTGACGATTTCACCGCTGGTAAGTTAGACAATAGGAGCCGTTCCTGAAACACGTGGGTTCTACACTATCCGTTTCTTCTTTTTGTTTCTAGTCGTAGGCGTGGCTGGTGGCAGTACTGTTAGTGGGGATGAGCTGGAAGAAGGGAATTTAGTCGTCTTTGTAGCACTTGACGACATGATTATGAGCAAATTACAGGATTATGATGACCTCCATTATTATTTTTGAAAGATACATGTTTTTTCTCCGTTGTTTTTGTTTTGTTGCTCTTAGTTGTTTTTACTGTTATTTGATACATGTATTCCTCTCTGTTTTATATTACATTATATTTGTGCTATACTAATTGAACATGTAGTTTGCAATGGAAATAATTCCATCAATTTTGTGAAGTAGTCTATGACTACTAAAATGTATTCATCACCTCTTTTTGTTCGAGGTAATGGACTAGGGATATATCAATAGTAGACGATAAAGTCTACCATCGATTAATTTATGATACTTCGCCGCGATTCCGCGATAAGAAAATTATAGATTCTGACAGTACTTGAAATTCTCTATCAATCTCTATACTTTGGTCTTTCCTTGCTTTTATGTGCGGAAAAATAATCCAAGTATAAAGTGATTAATCTCTTTGAGAAACCAAAAAAAATCGGTTGTTTTAGCAAGACTTTTCTGTTTATTTCAACGCTATTATTAGTGCAAAGATAAATTGTAATTATAGATTCTGATAGAGCTTCAAATTCTCTATGAATCTATATACTTTTAAGAGCAAAAAAGCGAGAGGACTAGTGATGGTGAAAAATATAGGCGTTTGGGAATCTCATCTTGAGAGCATCTTCATTTCACTCGATTTATTTTTCAATACATGAAGTCAAGATAAAATTGAAATACACAGTTTTGTACAGAATTTCACGCACTATCTAATGGTATATTCACTTTTCTCAAAACATCCTTTTATGGTAAAGAGCTCAAATACTGAATCCAGCTTTTGCTTTCCAGGGATAAATAATGTTCAATGGCTTGATGATACTGTTCTAGTTTACAGTAACTCTTTCCAGCATCTTCGTGCACTGTAGCCAGTTCAACACACTGCTTATTTATTTTTGAACGTTGTACAATTTCTAAAACGTTGAAATTACAAAGTAAAGCTAATTCGTATTTTTTAGAATCTGAATAAACATTGGCTAACTGTTGATTAATTAATATGATATCTGGATGATTTTTTGTACGAAATTTTTTCGCTGTTACTAAAGCTTTTTTTAGATGTTCGGTAGCGAGAATGAAATTGGGTAGTTTATAATAAATTAGACCTATGTTCTCATGTACAATGCTTAACTGATTATGGTCTGTTAGACAAAATTCTTTTGTTATTTCCAATGCTTGTTGACTGTGTTTGAGACCATATAAATAATTTTCTTGATTAGTATAGACACAGGCGATACTGCAATGAAGCTTTTCTATCCATTCAATCCCATCACCATCAAGACTTTGTAACCCTTTAACGAAATATTCTAATGCAGCATCGTTCTCGTCTCTCTAAAAATAAATTTCACCTATTAAGTGTAAATCACGGAAAATTGGATCCAAATATTCACAAGGAGATAAATTTAAATGGATTTCGTATGCTTCTATTGCACATTTTAATGCTAAATTATATTTCTCATTCCCATTATAAGCTAATGCAAGACCATAGAGAATGTCATGCTTGTCATTTGTGGTAAGTGATGTTTGTTGTAATGCTTTTTGAAAATATTCAATACTCTTACTTCTATATCCCATAGTGAATAAAAAATGTCCAAAACTGACAGAATTGTTTTGCTTGTGCAACATTACTTGTCGTTCTCTATCAATATAATCATTTTTTGAATATTCAGTTGCGATCATCGACATAATCCATTTATTTTCTTTGTCTTGCCTGACATTTGTAATCCGAAATGTTGAACCCAAATCGAAGAGAAATTCGTCGTCATCTGATATCGTGCTCCATTGGGATATATCTGCATAAACAATACCATCCATAGTGGCATCAATTATAATCTCAAATAAAACATTAGCAGCAAATGTTTCTGCAATATCTCGACGAAGGCTTGTTGATAAGTAACCATTTGTACTTATATGTTTACCAACTGATTGTTTTAATTGTTCAATTTCACTACTGGCTAATGTCAGACCACGATAGACGTATATTGTCTCTATTGATGATTCGCAATACATATCAAAATTCTTTTTAAATAATTCTGTTAACTTCTGACATAAAGCAACAATGAAAAAGCGAAATTTATATAATCCATCAATATCTTCACTTCTTAATACTTTGTTAACAAATCGAAACAAAAAACTATCTTTAGTGTATCAATAAATTGCATTAGACGATTGGTACGTGCATTCAAATTCATCAATCTGTTTCAAATATGTCGGGTTATAACGATAATATAAACGGCAATAATCCAACATTTCTAGTTTACATTCTTGCGTTTGTGAATTCATACTCATTAATGCGTCTCGAAGTAGTTGATGCCATGAATAATCCACAGATTCTTCTTCTAAATCTCTAACTGATTTACTATTTGTATAATCAAACAAGCTAAATATTGATAAATGTTTTAATAACGAATATATATGGCTTTTTAAAATTGTAAATAGTTCTTCATATTCCGTATAAATAACAATTAATTTTGAGTACTTTTTATCATCTACTCTTATCATCATTCTGAGTACTTTTTATCATCTTTTTATCATCGATTTTTCAATAATGTCAACAACATCACACATTATCGAGCATAGATGACAATGCCCATGTAGATAATCTGTCAGCTGATTAATTTCGGGGCTTAAAAGATCATCAAACCATATCAATGTTATATCTTCATCTGGGATTATTCATTAATGATTTTCTGTCTTAACGAGGAAATTCAAAATAAATTGTCAACTGGGAACAAAAGCTATAAATGCTTTTAACCGGATGTTGTAGGTGGACGAGTGATCTTTATTCAATATCAGTACACTTTTTGCCATTTCAAGGTCTAGCCGTCGTGCTGAACGCTTATGAAAAACGGTACTGGTAGATCGACGTTTATGTGAAATTAAATTTAGCTTGTTCATGTTTGTGAGTTAAACGTAAAATGGAATATAAATAATAACGCTAATTTTCTTGCGCGTTTGATTTCTAACAGTGAGATTTTGCTTCGATGAAATATTTAACTTCTTCAAAAAGATATCAAATATCTCGTTCTCAAATGAACAGAAAAGTACAATTTAACAAACAAAGCACAATTGCAAACGAGAGCCACTTCGCAACAGCAGTTGTCCAAGTCAAAATAGCGGTAGCGTACTTTGGTATCGTCCAAATCCAATTTTTGTAAGACCTCATATGTGAATAGAGAAGCTAGCATTTGCCTATGAAATGGCAAAAAGCTGTTGGACTCTATCTAACTTTGATCAAAAGTTATTCAGACAAAAGCAGTGTGCATTAGTTTTTTTCAAACACAGCAACTAAATAGTAAAAACTTCATATTTTGCTTGAGTATGTTACCTTGATTGCACACACGAATGTTTACAGTCTTTTGAAGTAAAATATTTGAGTGAAATTAACCTTGGCGGCAGAAAAATAAAATAAAAATAACGCATTCTTTTTCTTCTTTTTTCAGTTCAACATTCTTATTCAGCAGTTGTATGTACGTACCGAGAATATAACTGACATACGTTTTCGCCATTACAAGTGGTATACATAGTAGCTACCGAAGGTGCCATGCATATCACACAGTATAGCAAAATTCTAAACAGGGATTTTAGATTCAACGATCAGATTCAACTTCCTTAACTTGGTTTCATAGACTCAACAATAGTGTAGTCATACTAATATTATAAGCGATATTTTAGGAAACGTGAAGATACCTGTATATTACAGTCGTTTTTAGAAGACGATGATTTCAGAAGACATTTTATTGGCGGACTTTGCTGTACAACCTTTGGCGCTCATAAAGCTTACCTGTTGGATTGATCAATATTTTCTTTTCATCCGAACTATAGATACGTCCCAGCTATGTTTATTCTTTTTCCTCAGTAGATTTCGCCAAATTACTATCCATTGCAAGATACAATGCCTCTGATTGTGTTTTGAATATCTCGAGAATGGAATATGATAGAGAGTTCGGATCTTTACCATTCAAAAGAAGAGACTTTGAGGCACATTTTATAACAGATGTAATTCCAAAGTACTTTTTAAAGTAGGTTTTTGAGGAGATCTTTGAAAAGCCAACTCATAGCTCAAAAACCTCAGCTGCAAATACTTTCGATTTTCTTCATGGACAGACAATCCAGAGTGTTCTCTTCAAAATGGGGCCAACTGAGAACTTGATTTTTAGTGGTTCGAGCGAGGTATCCGATTTCCTTGGACTATACGTAATCGACCACACTGGATCTAATGGCAGCGTTTATCTTGCAAAAAGAAATCAAAAACAGGGTGAAAACCGAAGTTTTCAGGCTCTTTTCACTTAATATTAAAACATTCACAATTCACTCGAAAACATCAAAACGAGTTGGAAACTTCAGAATGTACAGTATTTACGCTATCATATATCCAACTTATACAAAATCCACAAAAACTAATTTACAAATGCCTATGGTTGCTCGAAAGACCTTCCAGAAAACTTTTGATCGAAAACATGCTTTTTAAACTTTTTCGATCGTACAATCATGTTAACTGAAAACTTCGGTTTTCACCCTGTTTTTGATTTCTTTTTGCAAGATAAACGTTGCCATTAGATCCAGTGTGGTCGATTACGTATAGTCCAAGGAAATCGGATACCTCGCTCGAACCACTAAAAATCAAGTTCTCACTTGGTCCCATTTTGAAGAGAACACTCTGGATTACCTGTTCATGAAGAAAATCGAAAGTATTTGCAGCTGAAGTTTTTGAGCTATGAGTTGGCTACAACAAAAATCATGCTGAATCTGAATCTACACAGCTCTAGCTATTTACTGACGAGAAAATTTTATTGTTTGAACTTGGCTAGAAGAAAAAAGTTCGATTTCCATGACGAACGGTTTTTTCAGAAGGTCCTATTGGTAAAGTGACTGATCACTCTACATCCTATCAGGTTACAGGACAGGTTTTCCAAAAAACTAGCTGTTTTAGATAAAATCCAGATTACCTTAATTGGGGAACACTTTTAAGAAAACCAAGGTCATAATCGGAATTTGCGCATCAAACTGTATCGAACGATGTATGACATAAAAATATTTCAGAAAAAAGCTTTTGAGGAATAATTTAGATAAAGTTCTTCCTTATAGATAGAAGCAAATTTTTTTGGTTTAAAATGGTTCAGCGTGCAACAGTGTATACTTTTTCTTTCTTTGAAACATTGTTTAATACGTTTCTGAAGGAGAGCGTAGACCGTGATAACATTAGAAAGACAGCTGGAGGAAAATCGTGGTCTACGTTCTACTTCAAAACGTATTAAAGAACATTTCAAAAATTGACATCACATTATGCTTCATACCATGAAGCAAGCACTTCGAAAATCCTTTAACAGATAGTGAACAGACGCGTACAAGAAGCAATAGTAATGTGAGCGTGCTCAAGTTAAGACGAATAACACCGCTAGAGTCAAAATCAGCTGAGGGTATCAAAACATGTTTAGATGACTTGGATGTTGACCCCAAAACACAACGATCCCAATCGATAGTCACTAGTTTACGAGAAATTAGTGTCCTCAAAGTAAAACGCAAGCAGTCTTTCATGCCGAACGAAAGCATAACTAATCCAACTATACAGATTCCAGAAACAGCCTTATCTCAATAACTAGCAACCAATGTCACTGATGGAAAAGGCGTCGTAGTTTCAAAAGTAGCGATCGGTCATCCAACATTAGCCTTTGCGATGCTCAGCCTTTAAAGGACAATGAACAAACTCGTACAAGAAGCAATAGTAATGTGAATGTGCTCAAGCTAAAACGAATTGTATTGCAAAGACAAAAGCCAGCTGAGGATATCAAAACATTTTCCTTGTCTAAGCCTTAATGCGATGGTACTCATTAAGCACCAGAAGCACCAGGAACTACTGACAGCTCACAATCGTCGTAAAATTCATTACAATTAAAAATTACTACACCACGCATGTCTGTTTTTGATGTACTGAAAAGAACCTCATTATCAAAACAAGTTATCAACACTGTATTGCAAGTAGACACAGTTAAAGTAACTCACATTATATCATCTCACGTTAATAATGAATTGCCTTCCGTTTCCGGACAAATCTTAGACGAGCGCTATACTAAAGAGCCGCATGATACATCTAAGAAAGCTAATGGTGTTATCGCTACTACAGTGTTACATTCAGAATCATCTCAAAATGTCCAAAACGAAAATGCAAAACGAAAATGCATTCAGTCTAAATTATGAATCAGTTGTTGAGTATCATTAAGCATGCACCAATACAGTATACACGAAGTTTCCCAAACCCATTTAACAAAACGACTTGAATGCATACTGTGCACTTCAATACATTCAAAAATATCAACTGTTGGTAAATGAAAACCTGCACTACTTATCATTGCACTTATTGCTATATGTCTTTCTAAATTCGCCTAAGACACGATGTTGTCGAGAAGAACGAAAACTTCTAACTCGATTACATACCTCTTCCATCGCCTGAACGTATTCTACCTTATCCCGTACTATCTAACCAAATATGTCACTTCTCCTCACCACTATTCACCCAAGTCTCATCATGCTAATAAATCAGTGTACCGTCTCCCGAAGCTCTTCAAGTTTCCTAAAATAATGTGCCCGCTGAGCGATAAAAAACGGCGCATCTAACGGAACGGTAGCTTTTGATATTTTGGCATAGATAAATCCAATTTCTTTCATATTTTTTGATAAAGTTGGTCTACTATGGATCGGAAAGTCAGAAAAATCAGCTCGTAATCACTCCAGTAGTTTCTCCAATGTTGGATATTCCTTCTCAGCGAGTAATAGGTGGAAATGATATCTAATCATATCTTGGTCGTATTCTGACAGGCGAATTTCATGCCGACCTAACTGAGCTTTTTTCGTTGGCGAATCGGAGTCTCGAGTTGAGATGCAGAAAAACTATCAGTTGCTGTTATCGTCGGTAACGATCGAAGTTTTATTGCAGCTATGTTGGTTGTTTCGTTGTCAACATCCTTCATTTCTTTTTTCAAATTGAATATGGTACTGTGTGAAACATCGAGCATCAACTGTAGGTGTTCAGTGGCATTATTCAGTGGACCATCTTTTTCCTTAGAAACAAAACTGATTACTCGAAACATTACCTCTTTCACATCTGTAGAAAATTCGTTGCCTTTAGGCATTGTATAGACGAAAACGTTTTGATAAGTTTAACGCGTTTTTCTTGTAGATGATTTCAGCATAAGTGTACGTCTCCGGTTTCTTCTTCACTTAATCAGATTTTCTTTGAATTCCATTCATACTACATTCCTTCTTTTTCTTTCTGACTTGATTCTCGTGCTTCTTTACAGTTTGTATCGTTTTTAGAATAAATGTCCATATAATGATAAGAAAAAAACATGAAGAGCACCGATTCTGTGTTCAAGAAAGTGAAAATGTTTTCGTTCTCGATTTTCCTGCACTCAATGTTCTGATGCTTATTTCATGATAAAATATGATACAGTTGGATAACAGTTTCGTTTCATTCATGTTTATGTAACATTATACTGATTTAAAATCAAGTGAAGTAGTTTTAATGTAGTACAGTAGTTATGACTCAGCGTGGTCGATAATCCCTGTCTACAGTCATTTGTGAGATTCCCACGTGTGAGAATTGACCAGTTCTGAGGCTCCCGGGAAACTCGATGTCAGGTCCAAGCGATCGAAGATGAGAGTTACGCTTGACTCCCATTTTAAAGAGAACACTTTGGACTATCTGTCTACGAAATAAAATCAAACCAATTGTATTTCAAGTTTTTGAGCAATGACCTGATTTTCCAAAGATCTCCTGAAAAACCCGCTTTAGGGAAAGATTTTGAAAATGACTTTCATTGTGAAAAGATGCAATTAGGTCCTGGCTTTCGATTAACGAAGGCCACAAGCATCTACCACTTTTCTGTCAAACGTTATTCAAAAAGCATCCGAGTCCATTCTTTTTTTTTACCGGCAATGGTGCGTTTACATTTGAACTTGTCGCTTAACAAGGATGCAGTGGAACGGTTATTACGTTGCTGCTAGTTATTATTGGTGTTGTGATGTATGACTGAGCAGCAGCTACTTTAATTAGAAATTGGATTGGTACAGAACTAAAGACTGATGTTGTTGTAGAATTCCAAAAGTTTTCGATCATAAGTGTCACGGCGTAATATACATTGGCTGATTTTTCATTATTGTCAAATACAAATGTACAATTACTACAGGGTGTACCTTCAGGAACGGTTTGGCAAACATCACCACATTCATTGTATGTGCTTCTTAAAGGCCCATCAACATCTACAGATATATGAGTATAAAAATGCTCAATTTAAGTTTTGGGCAAAGAAAAATTTTGAAATTATTAAAATCGAAGATAAAAGTATTATTTATTCAATAAAAGAAAAAAGGTCTGTTGTCACGTACGAAAATTTGTTTGATAAAT
>CAJNOQ010007677.1:0-12024 GCA_905250885.1 Didymodactylos carnosus
GTTATCATATCCGATATAGCTAGCTAACTCAATAAAAGTGGTACGGATAGCTAGCTATCACAAGCCGATATTGCCCCATAACATATTTTTATATCTAGATATTCTCAAAGGCATTTTTTTGCTTGGGAAATAGTTCAGCATTCGCGGTCTAATGAATCTTTTGAGAACGTGTCTAGAAAAGTTCTTTTTCGATGCTGTAAAACGTGGACTTCATTCTTGATTGATTACATGTTTTGTGGCTGAAAGCATGCTATATTTTCAGCGGACCGAAGAAACCCATAATTTTCCGGTTACCACACGCAAAGATTATTTGTGGATTTTAGAATCTACTATTGTTATCTGCTGTTCATAATAATATTAATATTTTACAATTTAACGCCCTCTAGACTACTTCTCTGTGAGTTCTATTTTAACTAAGGTGAGAATATATATGTAGAACATCACCAAAACAATGCGGTGATAAACGCTTACTGTGACAAAAAATTAGTTGTAAATGTGAATGATTCGATTTCGTGAAATATGATATGCGTCTGTGCAAAAAGCGTACCTAAAAATAAATGTAAAACAAATATGTATTCACCCTTTTCATATTCAATAGACCTTTTAGATTGTTACGATGGGCAAATACTTATTTCTTTATAACTAAAAACATAGCTGTCATAGTACCACTCGTTTGGAAAAGAATGGAAAAACAAATAGAGATTAATTTAATAGTAAGCCTAAGCAGGTAAATCGTAAAATCGAGATTCATATGCCACTAGATTTGCAAAACGAAACTGTATACCATTACTGAATCATTTTTTTTTAAACGCACGATATGTGGCTTCAAGACGTCTATGGCAAGCATGTACTAGGTCGCTAATATGCTCTCCTCACGTTTGATAAGCGGATAGTCTCAAAAGCTATATAAATTCCTTAAAACACCCAGAACATGATATGATGAGCATATTGAATACTTAGAATCCGACACAACCCTAAAATCAGTTTTTCTTTTTATCATTAACATGTTCTTATGCATAACAGTCAAAGGATTAGTAGCGAAACATCGTTGTCTATTAATATTGTTCAAGCTGATAATGGTGAGCAATGGTAGTAAATAAAGAACATTAGATTAAAAGAAAAAATTTCTCATCAAGTAGTTTAAAGTTTAATATAATTGGAATATGAATATTTTAGATTTTTAACCTTTTTCGCGCTTCTGTCTAATTTTTTGTTTCCAATTCAGCTTTTAATTCAAGTGATTGCAGTTGTTCTAGTTTTCCATCGCTTTTTCAAAATTCCTTAGTCTTATTAAGGTTTCAAGGAAATTTTGACAAAGCGACATAGAACTAGAGCAACTGCAACCACGGGATTTAAAAGCTGAGACTTCGTTCGATAAAGGAAAGAAATATCTACAAAAAACCAGAAAATGATAAATGATTGAATAAAATAGGTACTAAAGTTTAATTTCTTATTTAAAAGATGTACAATTTCTAGACAAACCGCTCCTCAAATGCTTGGCCAACGGCTAGCAGAATATCACTATGGACATGTTGCAGTAACTCGCGAGTAGCTGCAACATGCACATAGCGATATCTTGCTAGCCGTTGTTCATTCATTGAGCGGGTGAATCTGCGTGGAAATAATAGTCTTTCAATTTGGTCTGTTATCAACCGGTTGTTCAGGTTATTTTGATAACCTTGTTTTTTCCACTTAACATTTGATATTGTTTTGTAGCCTATCCACTTTTTTTGTCTTTTTGTCGTCATAATAAAAAACGTTATCGTTATTATTAACAACGAAATATTTTGGACCAAATCCAGCTTTACCAGCATTTATTAAATCAATATTTTTATAATATTGAATATTATCATATTCACATCTGGAGATATTATCATTTGGATAAGTTTGCTGTAAAATTTCGAAAGTTGTTATTCTACCAATGGCCTTTGTGGGTGCAATCAGTTGTTCAGTGGTATTGTGGATTCATCTTCGTCGGTATTGACAGTTAGATTATCAGCACCGATACTGTTATTAATATAACGATTTGCCATGTGTAGTGTAAAAGAGTAAGAATGGAGTCGATACATAAGTTTGGATAAGCAAGGAGTAACGTGTAGAAAGAAAAGCTAACAGTGGAAATCAAGTCAGTTTGCCTAATCTATGTTATTAAAGTATTGCAATGTTAAAAACGAGAAAAAAAGTTAAAAAATCTCAAATCTTTGCATTCCGATTACATTTAACCTTAAAACATTTAATGGGAAATTTCCTTTAATCTAATTGTTTTATTTAAATAAATAATCAAATCATGACGAATCATAACGCCATTACAAGTTGTATCATGCATATGCGTAACGGAGAAGAGAACAGAAAATAACCAGCATATCAAGTAGAAAGGAACTAGGTAAAAAAAGACGAGAGCATTTTGTTTATAATATTCAAAGTAACAGCTGACCAGAAAGAAGTATGTAAACTGAAAGAAATAAAAAAATGAAGAAAACCGTTATGTAGCTATCGAGTAAGTAGAGTGGATCGTCCTCATTTAATGTTTACTTTTTACTTTTTGTTTTTTCTAAATTTAGTTTGTGCCATTTCAGTTTCTCCCAGTTTACATATTTCTTTTTAGTCAGCTGTTACTTTGAATATTATAAACATTTAAAACGAAATGTTCATTTTCAGAGCACATCAAGTTCAGAGAATGGAACGACAAAACCTTTTTAGAAATGTTGAAGTCTACGCGATCAAAAATCAAATTTTAGTTATTCAAGAAAGGCTGAAACCGCAATGTATATAGACCATCTGATATAACATTCAGTTTGTCTTTTGTTTGCTGAGCTTTGCTATGCGTATTTTGGTATTGTTATCAAGTACACCTAAAGAACTTCAAAGTTTTATTAAAAACTAAATATCAAATAATTTTCCATAGGACCGGTTTGGGACATTGAAACCTAAAAACTAATCTTATTATACAGACAGCCGCTAAATTCGTTAAACACACTATCACAAAATGCTTATTGTTACCATAAGTCTTTCGATTTGAATGCCTCAAATCATGCAGATTTTATAAATCTGTAGGGAGCATTTTTGAAACTAAACCTAGGAACACAGCTAAACTGATGTTAACAGAGTTAAAAATAGACTCTTTCAGTTAAACTATTTTTCTGTTATTGAAACAAATATTTATTATTTAATAATTATTTTCGTGTTTACTATTTTCCGTCAGCGTACCAGCACTGAAGTTGGTGAATTTCCAAGTGGAGTACCGAGTTAGAAAAGCTAGTCATGTTATCAGTTCTTACACTGTGTTGGTTATATGCAAGAGGAGAAAAGTGCACTCCGTCATTCCGCGGAGTAAAGCACACTCCACCGCACTTCGGCATTTCGTACAATGGTCTGTAGTGGCGAAGTGTGCGTTTTTCTTTTAAAATAAAATAGTGATATTTCTTTCAATATTCTTCCCAAAAAATAGAACAACCCTGTTACAAAACAAGAACAATCTTGATCCCAAAACAGAACAATCATATTCTTTTATTGAGAAAATTCCCCTGATAACATGGCAGTTGTGTTCCGGTTTGTGATTTTTTTGTCCCACAGGCAGAACTTTTTGTTCTGCTTGTTCGAACAAAGATCTCTAGGACAGTTCAGTTCAATAAAGTTTCCTTAAGCCCACGGCACTCAGAAACACTCCAAGCTACTCCGAGCCACTCCGAGCACTTCGGCACTCCACGGAGTGCGCTTTTCTCTCCTTGGATTTTAACCAAATGAACAATAAAGCTGTGCTAACTTTCTTGGGACACTCTTTTGCTTCTTGTTTGCCTAATGAATGAATAGGTGTTTTATCGCTAACTAGATACAAGTTAGATAAAACTGCTAATCCAACAGAATGTTTAAACGAATATACTAATAATGGTACAACAAGCCAACAGGAGTGTTGTCACGCCTGAAAAATCCTAAATATAAACGGCCGACGAGAACGATCAATACCTAGCCGGTGATACATTTAATAGTTCTCTGGTGTGACAGAATGAAGCTGGAGAATTTTGTGATCAAAAGTACAGTTACTCTTTATTTGGTGATCATTTGTATTTAAGGATGTTTGGTGATCAAAAGTACGTTCACTCAGAAAAACATATTCAGCAAAAAGTGAAAATGCTGCGGTCACACAGATCAGTTAACAGTGGTTCGTTGCAGTATAGGAAAACACACACACACATATACATATAGAAAAAGGAGCCCGACACGCATCAGTTTGTACATTTCTTTACGCCAAGGAAAAGTAATTTTTATTCTATCACTAATAGTCATGTGTCGTAGTGTACTTTAGTTCAAATTTACTTTTACTATTTATAAATTAAATCTACCCTTTTCACTTATTATACTTACATTAAAAGAAATTAGGAATTGTTATTTTATGTTTTGTATTTTCTTTTCTATTGTCTATATTCAATTTGTCAGTTAGATAATTATTTATTTTAATTTGGGAGTCTAAGTCGAGCATCACCAGGACCTGAATACAAGTCAAGAGAAATTCAACAATTTTCACATATAATTCTAAGTTGGAATTTATTTAATTTAATTTTACGTTTATATTTAAAAAAAGTTACATTTTATAGCGACTTTTCCATTGTATCTGTTATTAATATTCATTCTATATATTGAATTACTGTTCTTAGAATCGAAGTTTAAAATTTTGTCTAATTTTAATATAATTCTGTATACTTAAGGTCTATAGTAAATATTTTTCAGTCACAAAAGGAGTGTCCACAGAAAATTAGAAGTCTCTAGCTATCATGGCTCTTGCGTTACTTTGAGGAGTATTGTATTATGAGCCTACACGTTGACCTTATCCGCCTCCTCCTTTTTCAGGTGACTCTTTCGTTAATTTTGCTATGCAGATAGTACCAACGACAATTATTCGTCTGAGTTCCAGAAGAACAAAAAGCATATCAAATTGATTTTATTTGTGTTTATATAAGCTTGAATGAGAATATTAAGCTCGAATGTTGACTAGTAACGTCAAAGAAACGTAACAAATGTATGCAGATTTGTATTCCTTACTCTTTTATCTGTTAAAGAGTTCTCTCAGAAGATACAATGTAGTTCTTAGGACGACGATTTCACTTGTTTGGTTTCTTTTCTTGTTTTACTTTTCTTTAATAAAAGCTTTAAATCAAGATTCGTAATCCTTCATTTGTATCGCTCTATTGTTTCGTATCTCAAACTTTCTGCAGTTTTTCGATAACGTTTCGTATACGTGCAATACTCGGGTGTAGATCTTGTTTATAATACTTTAGAGTTCTTTTGTAATATTTACGAGCTTTTTTCCAATTTTTTTCTTCTCTATAAAGTTCACCGATATTTTCAAATACTTCTCCAATATCAAAAATATTATTGCCCTTCATAACCAATTGTTTAGACATTTCCAATGCCTTCATACGATATTCGTTACATTTTTCATATTGCTGTTGCTTTCCATAGATTAGTGCTAATATGCTATGTGATTTTGCTTTTTGACGATGAATTGGCGATAACATTCCATCGCTAATTCGAAGTGATTTAAGTGCATATTCCACAGCTTGATCATACTCATTTAATTTATATGAACATAAAGCTATATCATTTAATAGGTACACAAGACTTTCAAGGTTCAAGTTTTGTACGTGTTTTTCGTAGTTTTTCAAAGCTGATTGCATTAATGGTAATGCTTTCTTATATTCGAATTTTTCGTAATAGCAATTACCTGAAACATAATAGCAAAACCCTGTAGATAATAAATCGTCATTTGGCTGTAAGGACAAGGGTTTCTCTATGACATTGATAGCTTCATCATAATGTCCTTTCCTGAAGAAAGCACCCGCATAATGCCAATAGCATTGTGCAATGTTATCTCTATCTTCTGCAGTAGAATTCTGTTCATATAGATCTATTGCTTTTAACGTACAACGAATCGCATTATCATATTCACTTTGCTTTTGACAATTTCTAGCAATACCCGAATGACAATAAACGTAGAGCAGTTTAACATTAAACTGATACTCATCTTTGTCAAAAAAATGGCTCTGATATATCTGAATAGCTTTCTTGTAATGATCTATAGCAATATCAAACATAGATTTGTATTCATAAGCAGCACCAATATTCTGATAGCAAAGACCGATAGTAACATCATCACTTTTCGATATTCTTTGCCGAATTTCTAACGATTTCTTCGTAAATTGCATTGCATCATCAGGATGTATGTCTGTCAATAGTTCACCGATATCAAAATAACACTGTGCTTGTTTTTCTTCATGTGATAGTTGACATGTTTTGTTGTCTAGACTAACAGCTCTCATAAGATAGCTTACGCCGTTGTCATAATCAGTTTTGAATAGATAGATTTTACTTAATGCTTTTGAAATGTTTACAACATTACTCGAGTTATCTGGTAAAAATGTTTCATATTTTTTCAAAGCTTTTTCATAATATTCAATTGACATGTCATATTCACTTAGATTTTGATAACATTCAGCAATGTTTGAATGACATTTACTATATAGTTCGATACCATCTTTATCAGATAAATGTTTCTCACATTCTTCAATTGATTTTTTGTACATTTCAATTGCTTTATCATATTGTTTTATATTTTCCATATAAATTTCACCAACCGTACAATTATATTTAGCACGATTTATATCATTATCTGGCAACAAGTTTACGGTCCTTTCCATATAATGAACACCTAAATTATATTCATTCTTTATTACATGCAATAATACGAGAGTAAAGAGAGAAAAGACAAGGTCAGCAGCATGATCGCGCTTATTACATATCCTACTATGTGGTTCGATAGTGTACAGATACTTTGTAATATATTTAATAGCTAAATCGAACTCTAATTTCAGAACATAACTAATTACTATTCGTCTAAAATAATCTGATAGAACACATTGATCATAGCTGAATGCACTTTCCGCTATTTCTATTGCTTTATTAAGATATTCTATTGTTTTGTCATGTTCATCTTGGTCTTGATAAATAGTAGCAACATTCGAATGACATTTGGCATAATTTCTTTTTATTTGTTCATCCGATAAATGCTTTCCATAGATTTCGATTGCCTTCTGATAGTGTTCTAATGCTGAGTCAAACGAAGATTTCTTTTGGAAAGCCCAACCAATATCGTGGTGACAAAGGCCAATCTTAGCATCGTCACTTTTCAATATTCTCTGTTGAATTTCTAACGATTTTTTCAAAAGTGTAAGTGCATTATCCGGATCTTTTTCAAATAATTCTATACCCATATTGTAATAGCATTGTGCTTCCTTTTCGTTATCCAGTAACTGACATGTTTTTTTATTAATATTTATAGCTTTCATAAAAAAGACAAATGCGTTATCATGGTCGCTCCTGAATAAATAAGCCATACCCAAGGCTTTTGAAATTGTTTCAATATCATTTATGTTATCGGGCAGATAAGTTTCATATATTCGCAATGATATTTGATGATATTTGATCGATTTGTCGATGTCATTTCGTTTCTGATGAATGAAAGCTATTTTTGAATGACATTCACCGTAAAGTTCTTTAACGTTAAATTGATATTCTTCTTTATCCGACAAATGTTTTTTGTACACTTCAATAGCTTTTTTGTAATGATCTACAGCTAAATCAAATATGTCTTTGACTTCATATGCAGCGCCAATATATTGATGACAAAAACCAATGTTAACGTCATCAATTTTCAAAGTTTTTTGTCGAATATGTAATGACATTTTAGTATATTTAAGTGTATTATCAGGATCCGTTTTTAGTAAGTGTTCACCCATATCAAAATAGCATTGCGCTTGTTTTTGTTTATCGGTTAGATATTTCATTTTTTCATCGATGTTCATCTTTTTCATAAAAATCTTAAAGGCATTTTCATGATCATTGTTTAATAGACAGGAGTTACCTAACGTCTCCATTAATTCTCGAATTTGATTAATATCATTTGGTATATATAGTTCACCTATTTCTAAAGCTTTTACATAATGTTTACACGCCCAACTGTCATCTTTCATTACACTATAAGCTCGACCAATATTCTTGTGTGTGCGCAAAATTTCCTCATAATTCGGTGGTTGTGCCTTCTCTAAGAATTTCAATGATTTCAATGAATCTTCTAAAAACTCAGACACTATACCGTCCAATTGAGACAAGAGAGGCAAAATCTTGATAAAAGCATCTTCCAAAAGTGAAGATATCGTTTTATAATCCATTTTTGACAGTTTTGGTCCCATTAATTCAGCCCAGGGATCAAAATCACCTTCATATTGTTTTTTCCTGTAAATTTCCCTGATTCTTGATAAGGATTCTACGTACCGTTTACGTTTGAGTGGTGATGAAATATGCTTTTCTCTGAAGTTTAAGCTCTTCAGTAGATATTCTAATGCCTTGTCATCGTTCTTTTCATTAGAATATATTAAAGCTATATTTTCGCATGTTAGTGCAATCAATTGATCATGATCCACACATTTACACATTTCTGATGGATTCTCATATATATTCAATGATTTTATGTGATAATTAAGTGAAATTTGACTGTCTTGTTCTAAACAGGCAAAAGAATTCATACAACGCCCAATTACACAATGATTGTCTGGCAGACGAGCATCCTTCTTTGCCATCTTGTATGATATGTCAGTATAAATTCTTGCATTCTGTTTGTCATTTTGATTATAATAGATAGCACCGATAATACTTGCTAGTCTGGCTGCATTTTCAAAGCGATCTGATGAAAAATAGCCATTAAATGCACTAATATAATACACAATAGCTTCACCATAATTATTTTCATATTCATATGTACGTCCAATATTTTCATGAATCTTAGCAAAATTATCGTGTTCGTTTTTACAGTGATGAAGTAGATTTTTGAAATATTTCTGACATTGTTTATTTTGCCCACTTTCAAACAAAAGATTACCCAGTAGGATGTTAATATCCTTTTCGTCAGGATACTTTCTAAGGACTGTCTCTGTGTCAGTCGTCAATGATTCATCTTCTACAGCTGTTAATGTAACAATCCACATCTTTTCCTTCATGTCATAATTTACTACACGTAAAGTAAATGACACTCCTAAATCGAACAAGATCTCTTGTTCTTCTGGATAATGACTATATTCAGCAATATCAGCTAATGCTGTTGCTAATTTTGATGTGTTAACATCAATTTCTAGTAGAACGGTTTCCGTATCTGAACGTTTTGAACCTTTCTTAGCAAATGTATAGGCAATCTCACGTGAACGACTAGTAGATAAAAATCCATTTGTTGCTATACTTTTACCCAGATTATGTTTAAGATTGTGAATTTCCGATGGCGTTAGTTGCAAGCCACGGTAGGATAGAAGGATAGGAGAATCTTGTTTTAGTTGTTGTTTCAAATCATCATACCGTCTATTTAGACTTTCACATAGATCAACAATAAAGAATCGAAATATTAAAAGTGCTTCATAATCTTCAGTACGTAAGGCTTTATTAATCAAACGATAAACAAACGATTCTCTAGTATACCAGAAGATTGCATCTTGCGGTTTATATGTCTGTTCAAATTCTTCGATATTCAGCAGCTCTTTTTTATTTCCACGATAATAGTTACGGCATATATCGATCATTTCACGTTTTGCCGCTTCATTACTATATTCACTCTTCAAAAGGACTTGTTTAAATGCACGAAATACGTTAAACCCATGTGATTCCCATTTTAAATTTCTCATTGCTCGTTGATCTTGTTCAAATAAACCTTGTGCTTGTGACTGTTTTATTAAATCACGTATATTTTCTTGTACAGCTTTTAGCAACGGTTCATGTTCAGTGTAGATTCCAATAACTTTGTAATATTTCTCGTTATTTAGAAATGCTTGGTATTTTTCACGTTTCATACAGAATATATAGACAGAATCAATTTGTTTATGATTATGTATCTCATCTAAAATATCTTGTGCACTGACGCCCGACAGAATAAGAAATGCTTTTTCCGTTTTAATTTTACTGATATACTCAATACATGTTTCACGATTGTTACAGATTAAAACATAATCATTGATTTGTTGTAATAATTCAGCTGTTTTCCTCGTATCATCACGTACATCAATATTTTTATCGTATCATATTAACGTTGTTTCCTCTTTATTCGTATTTTCGTTGGTTGCAATGATCGATGATGGAAGTATAGTGGGAGCCGTAGTTGTGGTTTTTTCATCCTGACTGGCTGGTGACTCTAAGACTGCTACATACAAGAAGAAAATTTGATAACAGATGGAAGTATTGTTCCTAATAAAATGATGTGAATTCTGATTGATGAAAAAGTCGATATTGCGTATATGAACAACAAGCATCTTATTTTTTTCAAACGGAGAGATTATTAAAAAAGTGCTTCTAGACAAATAACTAATTTCACTTACTTCTTAATTTTTAATCATTGAGTCCGTTTGGATGAATTCTTTGTTACTTTCCTGTCGAACATATTCACGTATAACCGATAAAAATTTCTCATTTCTGCTCATCATTGATTTAAGTTCATCATTATTCATTAATGAAGCTATTATGAGGTAGGCTTCATCTTGTACTTCAGTTATTTTCTGAATAACTTCTTGTCGTTCTTTGACATATTTCATAATTAGTTCATTACAATTGATTAAACTTACCAAAAGACGAATAACACTTTTAGTCAACGATAGATCTTCTTGTATTAACAAAGGTTTACTAAGAATCAATAGGAGATCATCTGTAATTCGAACTAGTTGATCATTTACGGATGTAGTCGAAGAGCGAAGTTTCAAACTATGATTTAATAGATCGATTAACTGAATAACAGGTTTCGGTCGTTTGTATGAATATTTTCGGAGTATGTGCACTGAAGATGGTAATTGTGTTTCTAATAAAATATTGGCTATTTCTTCTTTATGAGGGCCTGAAAAAGTAACATTTGAAAAATATAATAAAGCTAGTTAGCCTAGACGGGATTAAGATGGTAAAGCACCTTAATGGTATACTATATATTGTTGATACTTGAACGGAGAGTGTACGTATGAGCCATTTTAAAGTGTTTTGAATATACAGTATAATAGAGGGTCCACTAGTGATTGCTCGCCTACTGTGGAGGGAGAAGGGGAGGTAGAAATATGTTCATAAAAGGCAAATCTTGAAATAAAAATAGACCGAAAATGGATGTTTTAGTGGCATAGAAAGACCATTTTTATGCGTTCTGGTGTAGATAATAGAGTGCCCTGGCGTTTGCATTTCCCCTTGGTGAGGGGATACAAGAATCGGGCAAACATTTTTTTTTCGGAGTATTATCTGGAACTTCTCTTTCCTTTTTGTAGGAGTGGTATAATAGAAATGTGTATATATCTAGAGTTTCTTACCTCTATAGCTCATCCAGTATATTGGACATGATGACAATAGAAATGTACCGCTACTGTCTTGTCGTTTAAACATTTTAACGTAATACTTCGAACATAGACATTTTACAGTAGCATGCATAATTTGTTCATCTTCTTCGGCATAAAGACTGACTAACTTTGAAAACTATTTCAAATGTAGCTTATCATTATTCAAATGTTTTCCATACTTGGAAATATCATTTAAACATTTTTTAATTGATGGTATCAGCTTCTTTGAATTTGAATTTATTTTTATGAATAATCTCGTTATAGAACAGAATAAAAATGATTCATAGAATTGTTGCAAGTACTGAATAAAAGTCATGATTTATAATCAAAGGATGTGTTAATAGCGTAGATTTAGCATTTTCTAACAGAAGAAGAATTGTGGATAATTGCTTCGATGATGATGATGGTAAATGGATAAAGTTATCATAAATTTGTTTTAATTGCTTGGCTGTTGGAACTTCTCGATTAACTCGTTTACGTTGTGAAGTGTGTGTTTCGACTCGATAAACACGTGGCTGATCTTGTCCTTGTTGCATTCTTCGTTAGGAATGTAGTATTACTAATGTACGATTTCTCTTAAAACACGGCTTTATGTATATCAAATTTTTGTTGAAAAAACAAAGTTAGA
>CAJNOQ010007678.1:0-12024 GCA_905250885.1 Didymodactylos carnosus
GTAGTATCAATAAATCGGAGAATGATTGTATACACTCCTATCAGGTCCTGCTTAGCCAGTGCTCGGATAGATTCATGTTTCAAAAGTATGTGCTCCAACGTAATGTGGTTATCATTAAGAACAATACACTACTTGTACCCATTACAGAAGCATAGGGATGATAAACCACTAGTAGAGCGTGCGAATTGTAATAATGACGACGACAATGATACTTGTTGTGATTTCCTTTTCACTTGAAATTGTTTCATTGCCTCATATAACTTTGATAATAGGGCAGTATGACTTTTATCCATCGTCCCAATAACACCACTTGATAATTGCTCTTGTTTGTTATCATTGATTTCTTCTTCTCCTGATGCTGTTGATAATTATTTACCACCACTTAATATATCACACTCATTTATTGGTGTTTTTTGAAATCTTTCTCGTTGTTCTTTTATCTCATAATCAGTCCATGTTTCACCTTGTTCTGGCCATTCTAATTCTCCATACTCCAGTAATGTCGGCGTAATTGTCGATGGTATTGACGTGTGTTGATCATAATGTACTTGATAGTGTTGATGAAATAAATATGAGTGAATGCGGGTAACTTCAGCTGAATCACTTGGATGTTGTTTTTCGACTAATGAATATTTTTTCTCTAATTCTTCCGTAATTGTCTCCGATGAATGTATTTTAGCTATATTCTCAAAATACCATGTTGATGCTTCTCCGCATAAAAATATTGGAATCCTATCTAATTTTTCATGATCTGGACAGTTAGCCAACTTGAATTCAACTTTTACCGTCTTCACCCAATCGGTAACATTTTCCTCTTTGCTACCAGAAAATTTTGGTGTTTGTGTTTCCAACGTTTTCCGGAGTAAATTGACTATAATTTGGTCAATCATTGTATCATCCATGTTGTTTTCTACTAATGTTGGCTCGGATTCTATTACTGTGATGTTGTCTTGACAGTAATCCGGCTAGTGTACCAATGTCAGGTTCCCGGATGGACTAAGATCTTTCTCACCTAACGTTTATTTACAAATAAAAAAGATTATCCTTAACAATAAAATTCATCTATTTATATACGAAATATTGCGCGATAACCTTGAGTAGATTCTACGCAATAACCTTGACTAGACGTCACGCAATAACCTTGGATATATTCTTGCACCATAACATTGAATATTCTTGCGCAATAACCTTGACCATAGTCTTACATCATAACCTTGAATATATTCTTGCGCAATTACTTAGACTATTTGCTTGCGCAATAACCTTAACTATGATCTTCTCCCTTATGGCACGACTGTAGTGCGTGGCATAACAAATAACTTTGTTGTATCAAAGGACGCTCACGAAATGTTTGATTAATTGAAAAAAAATGCAGTTAGTTTCTGGCAAATAATAAAATTTCAATAAATTCTGATGAAATAGTTCTGTTACGTAAGAAAATACATCATGAGTCAAATGAGATGTTATTAAGAGTACTCCTCTCTTCTTTCACGCCGTAGAAACAGGTGAAACGAAAATTCCGACTGACAAAGGAACGTACCCAGGTGTGTTCCCTCAAAGTCGTTTTGAAATCTTTTCAGTTTATGAAGTTGATGTTGCTTGTGAGGATATGGACCGTCTAGTGGCTAACTCTAATCGTAGAAGTAAAGCTGTAATGAGAACCAAGTCTCGCTCTCATATCTTTATTTGAAGCAAATGAACGGCTATATATAGTACAAAAGTTAAACAAGAGTTTTGCAAGAGTTGCGCATGAGTTACATAAGAACAGAAAGAGTTAGGAAAACACACTGCGGAAGGAAACGAAAACGAAAGAATGAAACAAGAGTAGCGCAATAACAGAATTGCGCAAGAATGGTACAAAAACAGAATGGAGAGAGAATGGACCTTATGAGCTGCCGGCGAAGGCAGATCATAACATTACTAAGTGCGAATCTAAAGTCCGTTCGCCCCGCCCCAATTTTGAGTTTTAGACGAGATTTATGAATTTTTTATTTACAATATTGTTAGTATTATCCATAACTTATTTAATAGAAAACGTCTACTCTCAATCCGAAAGGACTAAAAATAGAATTGGTACATCTCTAGTGCATTCTAGCTAGAATATTCCAGAAGAACTGTTGCATATAAATAGCGGCCGCACTCTTAATTCGTAGCTTACGACTATATGTTACTTGCTTGATTCATATTCTGTGCGACTAGCTCGGTTATTTTACGGTCTTTACTGGTGCTCTATTTCCAGTACCTATTTCTTTTGCAATTTTGAATAAAATCATTGAAAAATCAATCGTATATTTATCTCAAATGAGTTACTTCGATTTTTCAAGATAAAAGAAAGAAAAAAACCCCAAAAGATCCTACCGGATTCGGACCGGCGATGAAAAAGTTCACTTTCTCTGTACTTAGCCACTGTGGCACGGATCTATTTCAATTTTGTATGGAAAATGTGATATTTCAGTTTCGCGATAAAATCTATCATATTGTTACAAGGCCTCTCTATGAAACTTTCTGCTTTACCTGATATTTTGACTATGAAGTTTTTAATCTTTTATTGTTATTCCACATGTGAATAAATTGACAGAAAAATTGAGACATTTACTTTAAAAACCTTGTCAGGACAGCCCCTTTGGGGCTGAAATGGTAAAACTCCTTTGAAGGTCTTTCACTTTTAATAAGTAAAGCGCTGCTACATTATATTAATATTGTAATATATAGAGATGGTGCGGGGCTTTTATCTGTTTTGAAATAAATGATAATGGTAGTAACTAGGGAGTTTTTACTTTATTTCACATTTGTTTACTAAGAAGATAAATATGTTTTTCGCGATGTTTTTTTTTGGATCAAAGTAAGATAATAATTTAATTTTAATACCGTTGTCAGAGTATGTCTAAGAATAGAAAACAACAGTGTAATAATAGAAATAAGAGGCCAAAAGAAAAAGAAAAACAGGAATAAAAACCACGTTAAATCCGTAAAAAATCTGATTAGAGGAAACAATAAAAAAGGTGCATATGTTCCGCATTCAGTTAAAAGTAATGAGAAGGAAACCATAGACGAGTACAATGATGCCAAACAACTATTGCATTATACCAACGATGACATATCAATTAGAAATTGATGAAAATATGATTATAAGAATACATGATGATTTGCGTAGCACGTGAGTAATAAACAAAGATTAGTCTGCATCGTTGACGTTCAAACTAACTGATGTAAGTAGTAATGAAAAATAACTAGTAATGAAAAATAACTAGTTGTTCCTATTGAGATGGGTATGAAAAGAAAAGAAAGCAAAGATGGATGGAATGTAATTGTTGTATTAGAATGGTGCAACTATCTAATTTAAAATCTGCTACTGCATCGGACATAAGTTATCATGATTGTAAGGCTACAGCTAGAGTTTATGGGAGAACGATACATAGCGTTATTCCACGTGCTCCTTTCAGTGATTGTGATTAGAGGTAAACCAACAACGGCAAAGGTCAGATGGTTCATTTCTTTACAGTAGTAGGGGAAATTTTGTTAATATCTTAACATTCCCTAAATGTCATCAATTAATGGCCGTATTACAGAAAACAGCTACTAAGAACATTGAAATTAGTACGACAGTTAGTTATTCCGTATCCGCGTCACAAATATTAGAAACTTTTTATTTTCTGAAACAGGCAGACGCTGCATGAGAGATTCGATATCTGTTGTGGGATTTTTGAGTATAGAAAAATTTCAATGACATGCACTACCACAAAATGGAAGTTGAATAGCATATCTTGTTACAGTGTCATAAAAAAACAAAGTAAACGAAAGTTGTCAAAAACTTTTACCCTCTGAGTATAAGAAATCTCTGAAGTACCGACATTATCTCTAATAGACTAAAGAAAAACAAAAATATCATCCAATATTTTTAAATTTTAATCACAATAGGTGAACCATCTTTATATCGACATGATCTGAAAGTCGGTCAGAAATGACTCTGACCACCGTCCAGAGCACAACAAATCACTTTTAAATCCATACATTTTAGCTATTCAAACGGTTCCGAGAATGGCCGCTCATAGCTCGCAAAGGACAATTAACCGTTCTCAAGAACCTCTGAGTACCTGGATACTTATTTCACCACTACATCTGAATTTATCTAACAGTAATGATCGAAACGGGCACAAAAGGTTACATATGTTGCACTAAAAATTTAATTCTTCCTCATCATTTTTTATTCAAAGCTTTTTCACAAAAAATTTAACCGTCAGTGACCAAAATTCAAGGGGGAAAGCTGATTTTGAGCCCTTTTCGATTTTGGACCACTGTAATCGATTCAAATCGATTTTGGCCGATTCTGTCACTCAAAATCGATTTTCAATCATTTTGGTACCCAAAATCAGCTTTTTGGCGACCAAAACGGCTGAAAACCGATTCTTGCGTAATCCATTTTGAGTGACAGAATCTGCCAAAATCGATTTTGAGCCACAAAATCGCTTGAAATAGCTTTAAATCGAGTACAGTTCCAAAATCGAACAGAGCTCAAAATCAGCCTTTTCCCCCTTGCCTAGGTTACGCTTTTTAAAATTCGAGAAAAATCCAAAGATTAAGAGTAATATCCTTACTTAAAATGACCAGAAAGAGCCACTGAAGCTTGCCTGTATGCTACAAGGACAAGCTCGAAAACACTTACAATTTAGCTCTAATACTCCGCCATCCGCGATCTACTGTGAACTTTGTGAGCTGTCCCCAAGATAACTACATGTGAACTTTTTGAGATATTATTGTCTTAGATACTTACTATTCGAGTAGCTCTACAAAAGCCGCCAAATTTTAAATCCGGCGGAAGAAAGTTTTGGACTTAGATTTCCAGAAATTCTCGTCAAAATCTTAATCTCATATTTCATAAATAATCGGCTTTGATCTCAATTCGTGTTTAGACTCAAAAATACTGCATAGCGTTATAACCAGCCTTCCCTGGCAGCTCATAAGATTCAGCTCTTGCACCATCCTTATGCAACTCTTATTTCATCCTTCCGTTTGCTAACTCTTTCTGTTTTTGCGCAAGTCCTGCGCAACTCTTACTCAATTTGTGTACTATATATAGTCTTTCACGTTCTGCAAATAAAAGGTATAGAGTGGGAGCTGGTTCTCACAATTGGTGCAATAGCCGACCGGTCGTCTTTTCCATCGCGACTAGATGCGGTCCGACGACGAATCGTTTCATTTGCCTTCGAAATTTGTCTCCGTCTTCTGCTCTCTGTCGAACATCCAACGGTCAACCCGTTAGTGTCGCGTACAGGCCAAGAACACCGGCCACTATCGTTCCGTGGATGTCGCTAGCTCAGATTGATCTTCACCTTGGGAGACCAATACGGGCGAGAGGCACCGATCGTCGACAAGGCAAATCAAGAGACAATGAAAAACAAGACGCTTGTGGTGTTGATGAGCTCGAGGTGTGGCAACTCGGGTGCATCTCAACGCGGCCAACATTATTGGCTACTCTTTGGACGCACGCGTCCTGAGGTATAGGTATTTGGTGACAACTCGTCAACTTATTTGATATCGACTTGACAAGCGACTCTTAATACCTGTTCTCAAAGGTCAAGTCTCAATTGGAAAGCTTGTGGCGTGGAAATACAAGTCTTAGTCTGGCACGGTTCGCTCCGACAACAATCATCTGTCATTCAATAACGTGAACCATTCTTTGTATTTTTGTCTTCGTTTTTCTTTTGCTGTATTCTCAGATCCTTAAATCTGTTAACGTGATAACTCTATGTATTTCTCCATTACGTCCATTTATGCTGTTTTTCCTTTTCTGATTTTTTGATTTGCGGGACGCGCATCTTTGTTGATGAGGGGAGGATGGTTAATTGTGAAATCCAACTCTCACTCTATATCTTTTATTTGCAGAAACTAGTACACAAATTGAGCAAGAGTTGCACAAGAACAGAAAGAGTTAGGAATCTAAGATCATAATATCTCGAAGCGGTCACCTGTAGTTATCGCGGGGACAGCTCACAAAGTTTAAAAGCAGATCTTTTGCTGCATGAGCATCAGTTGTCCGACGGCCGGACAACTGTTGCTGGTGAACTTTAAAAAATTTTCAAGTCCAAAACACGTTTTTTTCAACTTGTATAGCTTATGACGCCGAATCTGAGCTTGTATTTGAAAAAAAGAACGTGCATTGATCAATTTCCAATGTCGGGAGACTATCCTCCCGTTTTCAGGAGGTTGCTACGACCTTGGTGTGCACATTTTGTAAAAACGATGACTAAACATTAAAAAAAGAAAAACTTTTTACAAAGACACATAATGTCTGTCGACATAAAATTTGATATCGATAATTTAGAATTAGTTGAACACATTAGTGCTAATACTGGTAGTTCAATTAAATTTGATGAAAAAAGTGTCATTTTCGATAGTGAAAGTAATGTGTTTCGAAGGAGAAAACTAGAAACTGCTTATTCTGTTATCAATCTATCGTATAATCGTCAGAAAATCAGTTCACAGCGACAAGACATAACAACATTTAAAGGAGAGGAATAGCGTCATAAGTACTAATACTAGTTGTGCTAAATTGTGTCATAATATACATTATAATCTTAGGGGAAATCCAAATAAAAAGTTTTCTCTTACTAACAACAGTTCTCTTACTTCCTTTCCCATATGTCGTTCATAGTTGCATCATATTAAAATCAACCGTTTTATGATAATGAAGAGAAAATACTTAATACTCTGGACAGACGAACCGAAAAGAGATTTCATCTGACGTGATCATAAAGGGTAAACACCGAAGAGGAAGTGAGAAAACGGAAGAAGGAATAAAAAAGAAAAACAAAGCATTGATGTAACCTTATATTACTACGGTTGGGTTTTTTCCAACTCAGTCTTTCGAGTATATAAAAGGTTCGCTATCGCATCCCCAATGAAGTCACAACAAGTAAGAGTAGATCTGCATAGCAACTGATTGGAATAGTCAGTGGCTGCGAACGGCTAGCTTTCTTAGACGTCACCTAAAAAGGAAAGTGACATGACGACGGGAGTTAAAAGAAGACAAAAGAGAAAATTCTTCCGTCTAGTTACATAAACAATACAAAGATTGACTCAAAACGAAATTTCACTCACTATAAGGACTGCTGATTTCTGATTGCCTTCTACGTGGATTCGCAGTATCACTTCCACAGTTTCACAGTATTATACTATCTTAGTATGACTTTCATAGTTTTACAGTATCACAGTATGACTTTCATACTTCCCCAGTATCATAGCATGACTTTCACACTTTCACAATACAACAGTATGACTTTCATAGTTTCACAGTTTCATAGTATGACTCTCGCAGTTTTAGAGTATCATACTATCATAGTACGACTTTCATAGTTTCATAGTATCACTTTCACAGTTTCACACTATCACAGTATCGTAGTATGACTTTCATAGTTTCACAGTATCATGGGATGACTTTCAGAGTTTTGCGGTATCATAGTATCAGAGTATGACTTTCATAGTCGCACAGTATCACTTTCACAGTATCATAGTATCATAGTATAGCTTTCAAACTTTCACAGAATGACAGTTACATAGTATGATTTTAGTAGTTTTGCAGTATCACAGTATCAGAGCATGACTTTCATAGTTCCGCAGTATCATACTGTAATGGTATCACCTTCATAGTTTTACTGTATCATAGTCTCATAGTATGACTTTTAGACTTTCACAGTATCACAGTCACATAGTATGACCTTCATAGCTTTACAGTATCACAGTATCAATGCATGACTTTCATAGTTTCGCAGTGTCATAGTATCAGTTTCACGGTTTTGCAGTACCATACTATCATAGTATGAGTTTCACAGTTTTACGGTAACATAGTATCATAGTATGACATTCATCGTTTCATAGTATCACTTTCACAGTATCAGAGTAACAGTTTCACACTTTCACAGTATCATAGTATAACTTTCATACTTTCTCACCATCAGAGCATCACTTTCACAGTATCGCAGTATACCTCTCGTAGTTTTACAGTATCATACTATCACAGTATGACTTCGATAGTTTCATAGTATCACTTTCACAGTATCAGAGTAACAGTTTCACAGTTTCGCAGTATCATACTATCACAGCACCACCTTCGTAGTTTCACAGTATCATACTATCGTAGTATGACTCTCATAGTTCCACAGTACCACAGCATCATTGTATGACTTTCATAGTTTCACAGTATCACAGTTACATAGTATGACATTCGTGGTTTTACATTATCACAGTATCATAGTATGACTTTCATAGTTCCATAGTATCATAGTATCAGTTTCACAGTTTCGCAGTATCATACTATCATAGTATGACTTTCATAGTTATACAGTATGATAGTATCATATATTGAGGGCCGAAAAAGGCCTGGCCTTTTTTATTTTTATACATAAACGAATAGCAAGGATATTCTAAAAATTTTCTCTTATATCTATTTTTGTAGAGCTTTTTTCGCTGATCATTTTGGTAGAAAGCTTTTTGATTTTCATTGTTATAGACATGATACGTTATAGTCAAGATATGACTTTTACTTTATGATACTGTGAAACCCATACTATGATACTGTGCAAGTGATACTATGAAACTATGAAAGTCATACTATGATAGTATGGTACTGCAAAACCGTGAAACTGCTACTATGATACTGCGGAACTATGAAAGTCATGCTATGATACTGTAAAACTACGAAAGTCATACTTAGATATGACAATCATAATGTTATAGTCAAGATACTAAACACTGTAGTAAAATGTTGGGGAAAAGTAGAGCACAGTTTTAGTGTTTGGCTAATTTTTACATTATTTCACAACGTCTATATACCATTCGATGCACAATTTAATGGGCTACATTTTGGTAAAAAGTAATTATACTTATATTGTGGTTAATTAATTAATTAATATTTAATTATAATCAGCAATTACTTAAAAAAATTTTAATTTTTTTTGAAATTCCAACTCTACCATTCGAAAGAGCATAAGAAACTGAGCCAAACTCTATTATTATCATTTGGAAAGCAACAAATTTGGTGAGGTTTTAGGATGATTTTCAGAGTATGCTCACTTGTAATTAGATATAGTATTCATTATTTGAATCAGATAAATATCAAATTATCGTTAAAAGTCACGTTGCTGGATATGCGAAACGATTGCAAACAATAATCGACAACGATGGCGATATTATTGCTAAATACAAGTAACTTTTCTTTTATAACTTATCTATATGTAAATTTTTATAACCTTTATACACGGAAAAATATAATATACATGTGTGAAAAAATAAAAACGTATCTGCTTGTTTGTACCCTCACTATATGTCAATTGAAAGAGTAAATGGGGCCGTTTAAAATGCGTCGGTTTTCGCGTATTTCATCTGTCATTCATGATCTTAATAAATTCAATCACGAAATGACAGATGAAATACGCGAAAACCGACGCATTTTAAACGTCCCCATTTGCTCTTTCAATTGATATATAGTGAGCGTACAAACAAGCATATACGTTTTTATTTTTTCACATATGTATATTTTTATTTTTTTTCATGTATAAAAGTTATAAACTTTTACATATACTATGATACTGTGAAAGTGATACTATGAAAATATGAAAGTCATAGTAGATTGAGGGCCGAAAAAACCCTGGGCTTTTTTATTTTTACACATTAACGAATAGCAAGGATATTGTAAAAATCGCGTAAGCCTATTTTTGTAGAGCTTTTTTCGCTGATCATTTTGGTAAAAAAGCTTTTTGATTTTTATTGATTAATGACAATGTTATAGTCAAAATACTAAACACTGTAGTAAAATGTTGGGGAAAAGTAGAGCACATTTTTACCGTTTTGCTAGTTTTAACGTTATTTCGCAACATCTGAAAGTTGTTCTATATATCATTCGATGCAGAATTTAATTTTTGGTAAAAAGCAATTCTACTTATATTGTGGTTAATTAATTAACTAATATTTAATTAGAGTATGCTCACTTGTAGTTAGATATAGTACTCATGATTTTAATATATTTAATCACGAATTGAGCTATGAAATACGCGAAAACCGACGCATTTTAAACCGCTTCATTTACTCTTTCAATTGACATATAGTGAAGGTACAAACAAGCAGATACGTTTTTATTTTTTCACACATGTATATTTTTATTCTTTTTCATGTATAAAAGTTATAAAAATTTACATATAGATAAGTTATAAAAGAAAAGTTACTTGTATTTAGCAATAATATCGCCATCGTTGTCGATTATTGTTTGCAATCGTTTCGCATATCCAGCAACGTGACTTTTAGCAATAATTTGATCTTTATCTGATTCAAATAATGAATACTATATCTAATTACAAGTGAGCATAGTCTGAAAATCACCAGAATGATAGCCCATTAAATTCTGCATCGAATGGTATACAGACGTTGTGAAATAACGTAAAAATTAGCCAGACACTAAAACTGTGCTCTACTTTTCCCCAACATTTTACTAGTGTTTAGTATTTTGACTATAACATTGTCATTACTCAATAAAAATCAAAAAGTTTTTTTACCAAAATGATCAGCCACAAAACCTGTACAAGAATAGATACACGAGAAAATTTTTAGAATATCCTTGCCATGTGTAAAAATAAAAAAGGCCAGGCTTTTTTCGGGCCTCAATATATGATACTATCATACTGTAAAACTATGAAAGTCATACTATGATACTAGGTTTCGTAAAACTACGAAGGTCATACTGTGATACTATGATACTGCGAAACTGTGAAACTGTTACTCTGAAACTGTGAAAGTGATACTATGAAACTGTCAAAGTCTTACTGTGATAGTATGATACTGTAAAACTACGAGAGTCATACTGTGATACTGTGAAAGTGATGCTTCTGATACTGAGAAAGTATAAAAGCTATACTATGATACTATGATACTAAGTCATACTACGATACTGTGATACTGTAAAACTACGAAAGTCATACTATGTAACTGTGTTACATAGTACACTGTGTGTCTACTTTTCCCGAACATTTTACTACAGTGTTTCGTATTTTGACTATAACATTGTGATTAATCAATGAAAATCAAAACGTGTTTTTACCAAAATGATCAGCGGAAAAGCTCTACAAAAACAGATACACGCGAAAATTTTTACAATATCCTTGCTATTCGTTAATGTGTAAAAAAAAAAACCAAGGCTTTTTTCGGCCCTCAATCTAGTATGAGTTTCATATTTTCATAGTATCGCTTTCACAGTATCATAGTATCATGGTATGACTATCATACTTTCACAGTACCATAGTATCAGTTTCACAGTTTCGCAGTATCAAACTATCACTTTTACAGTATCATAGTATCAGTTTCACAGTGTGATAGTATCATGGTATGACTTTCACACTTTCACAGTATCCCAGTATAATAGTATCACTTTCATAGGTTTACAGTATCATAGTATCATAGTACCAGTTTCACGGTTTCGTAGTATCGTACAATCATAGTATGACTTTCATACTTTCACAGCATCACAGTACGATAGTATGGCTTTCATAGCTTCACAGTATCACAGTATCAGTTTCACAGTTTCGCAGTATCATAGTATCATAGTATGACTTTCATAGTTTCATAGTATCACTTTCACAGTATCATAGTATCAGTTTCACAGTAGCACAGTATTATAGGATGACTTTCGGAGTTTTGCAGTATCATAGTATCAGAGTATGACTTTCATAGTTTAATAGTATCTGTTGCACAGTATCGTAAGATCATAGTATGACTTTCTTAGTTTTACAGTATCATAGTATCATAGTATGTTTTTGATGGTTTTATATTGTCACAGTATCACAGTATTATAGTATCACTTTCACAGTTTCATGGCATGACTTTCATAGTTTCACAGTATCATAGCATCATAGTATGCCTTTCATGGTTTGATAGTGTCACAGTATCACAGTATTATAGTGTGACTTTCATAGTTTTACAGTATCGTAGTATCAGTTTTACAGTATCGTAGTATCAGTTTTACAGAATCAATATACCAGA